>JAPZVO010002170.1:0-10778 GCA_029962745.1 Echinometra lucunter | reverse complement strand
TAGCCTTTTTAAAAAAGGGGTTCAGAATTTGAAAAAATATAGTGGTGCAGTTGTCGTTGCTTTGCAGTTGTCGTTGCTTTGCTCGCTATCATGTAAGTTTCATCTGCCTTTGCTACATACTGCGCCCCCAGTATGACCAAATACAGCATTTGCAAAGGTTAAACATTCGAAAGAAATCTGAACTTTTTGTCGCCTTGCTATTAACATCAGGCCTGGACTATTTCTTAAAGGGTTTTCATTAATTTCACTCCCACTTTTAAAAGTGAGAAAATAGAAAACTGTTTATTGATTATTTCGATCTTCTCTACCGTTCAATTTTAGTGGTCAGTTGCCAAATTTCCTTTTAAACATTGCTTAAATATTTCGTTTTTACGGATAAAGATTTTTTTAAATCGCCGCTTGGTCGCTTTGCTCCCTCGCTTGTATCATAATGTAGATATTTTGGGGCACTCGTAGGGGGGGGGGGCAACTTCACTGTTTGCCCCGGGCACCATAATGCATAGATACCCTACTGTGTCTGAATTATTGTATTAGGAGATTTTACACTTTGAAACGGGTGAAAAGAAAATGATTTGCCCCTGAGATCTTAAATGCTTTAAACTACAGAAGTTCCAAGATGCAAAATGATTTGTGGAATTTGGTATGATTGCCAGTTTCGATAAACATATAATCTCTTTTGGTTTATCTTTTATTGAAAGTTAAGTACTTTTTTATTTCTCGGAAAGATAATCATTTTCTCTCTATTTTGTACGTTTTTAGTAATTCGTCGAGGTACGATATGGTCAGAGATTCGTCGTTGTAAGGGGGGTTGTGGAGTCAGCTGGCACAGCGACCACTCTCATCCTCTAAGTGGTAATATGACACGGTCAATCCTCGTCACATACGACCATGGAGTCATCAACGTGTTCGATGACTACGAACCGACCCCGTTCATGACATACACCGACCCTCATCCGCTCGTTATTCGTTATGTAGCTGTTTGTAAATACTCCAGCCCAGCATCATTTGTTATTCCCGTCTGTGATTCATACTAGATGATGAAAGAAGGTAGAAAAAAAGTGAAATTTCATTTCCAATACCCTCTTCATGCAGATGGCTGAAAATCCACTGTTTCATAAATACGATAACGGTATAAGAAAAAAAAAATATTATATCGCTGCATAAGGGCTGAATTGAGCAATATTCAGCACAAAGTGAAAAAGAATACATATCATATCATATACAACAAACAGAAAAATTTAGTATAATCAATATTCGCAATTTAGAGAGAAAACTATCACTAAAAACTAGGCACTATGAATTAGAATAATAACTTTAAAATTGAGTTTGAGATTTCATATCACAAGATGAAAATGTGGCAAGTGCCATTCAGGCACATTGTACATTGGGTATAAATCATTAAGATTAAATGTGTTGTGTTTTTCGGCTGCATAATATTCGTAACTTATAAGAAACGTTACGAGTGAATCACTCATGCAGAAAGAAAAGAATATTTGCAAAAGATCATTATACAGGTTTAATCAAGTATGGCAAAATAGTTTCAAAGTGTGTGGCTTACGCTGAGAGAGACGCACATGTCACAAACTTATGAAAAGTTTGAAGGCCTGTGAAAAATAAGCCATGAAATGTGTTGAACTACTTCATGTTTCATTGAAAAGGGTACCACTTGAGGTGTTGAACGTTCACGAAATTTGGTTGCCATGGTTACTCGCTAAAAAGAATCTATTCAATATTCAATGGCACGGACGAGATAGAAATGGGTTTCTTGACTTATCGGTAGTGTTGTGTGTTTTCTTTCTAAACATACTAACACTTCTTTTAACTGCAGATGTTAGTCAATTCACTGCCACATACTTAGAATTTTAAAGCAAGTTGTAACTGTTGCCAGAGGTGCCCAAACGGTTTTTCACGGATTTGGCGTCAAAGGTGGACACTGGTCGTTATTAATGGACATTAACTTTAAAAATGCATGATGTTCCTAATATCAAAATCGAAATTACCTATTACTCGCTTTCTCCTTTTTGCTTAAAATTCCTATTGAAACAAAACATAGCTTGAAAAGTTTAGTTTTTTAGGTTAAAACAAATATTTAAAAAGGAAATGCCTGTATTGTACAGTGTACAATTGCATGTATACATGTAAAATGAATACACAGATCACAACGAACATGTTGAGTGCAATGTAATGCAAGCTGTCAAAATCTAGGTCTTAAACAGGTGGACCCTAAATCAAACATCACTATAAAGAATTTATTGTGATTATGTATTTTGCAGATCGCAATTACATTTTGTTTCAAACACAGAGGTTGTATACAGATCACAGAAATATGATGATACATGCTTGATCCTTATCACAAAGATTAAGATTTCTCAATATTTTAGAACACCAAATGTACCAGTACTTATAGCATCTCATATTTTTCAACAATTATGCTGATTTTAAGAGAATAACAACTAAATCATGTAAATCGTGACATACAGAGCATCGTATAACTCTTTCTCATATCATCATGATCACAGTACACTTTTTCAATAAAGTCTCTATCACTTCCTTCTCAACAATGTTAGCTTTCTGGACAAAGGCCTTAAAAACAGCCGGTTTATAAAGCTTACAGGGCCTTATCACGGTCCTGATACTAGTAGTTGATTACTCAACAAGATTAGTGTAATAACTTTCTGAACCCTCCCCCATTAAAAAAAAAGAAAAGAAAAAAATTGTCTCAGAGCTGATACAATCAAGTTAGTTACATGAGCATTTAAATCATGTGCTTCTATTTCTTTTTGAATTCTTGAATTCATTATGATCCCGAAATTCAAAGAAAATTACCTCTCATAGGTAACTATACCAATTCATAGCATACTTACAAAATAGAGTCCTGGACCCCGTCTTTTTTTTTTTCAAACCACTTGCACACGTTGGTATTCAAAATGCCTAAAGCATTGATTTATTTGAAAAAAAGAGCAATGTAGATAAAATGCCCTGCTCAGGGGCATAAGTGCCGCACCGGGGATCGAATCCTCAACTGTCTCCAGTCAAGCGCCTTAAACCACTCGACCACGGCACCTCTTAGAAAGAGTTGCGATCGATTCCCATCAAATCGCAACTTTGAGACTGATCTCAATTCCTATCTCTTAAGTGCACAGTTGAGATCAATCTCAAAGTTGAGACTGATTTGAATCGATCGCAACTATTTGGAAGACGGGGCCCAGAAATGGCTCTTGCTGTGTGAAACTTTGTTTCGCCTTGATCTTGGGAGCCTTGGCTTTGAAATGCCCTGTTCTTGACCTTGAGGATTCAGAAGCTTGATAATCTATTTTGGAAAAAATTATCAGACATTTTCAAGACCTATGGAATTTATATTTAAAAAAAAGTAATTTTTGTTTTTGCGTGCAATAAAACTAATAAAGGTTCTATCTCATCATATGTTGAAGATACCATATTTTTGTTATATCTGTGTCATGTCCTTGAAAGGTTTATTATTGTGGGGGATGTGTCACCCACTTTAAAAATTACCTCGATTTACTATAGTTCCACTCAAACGGTATCCAGCCGTTGTTCTTGAAACTTATAAACATGTACATTCATTCACAGTAAACTACTGCACAAGGCATGAAAGGTATGCATTATATAGGCTGTAGGTCTCTTTATGTGTGTGAATCCTCGTTTATGAATAATTTATTTTTATTATCTCTCGTCATTTAGGCCTTTGTCTAGAAACTACGGTTTCAAGCCTTCACCTTAGCTTTGACTTAAAAGATTCAAAGCCAGCGATTTTACTTGCGCACCTTGAAACAATTAGATTAATCTATTCCCTCATGCTAAAAAGTTTTTTTTTTTTTTTTTTCACTAGCCATGCCGAAAAAATCAATTAGATTTCATTGATTTTAAGTAAAGTCTAATAAGAAAAAAATGAACTCGAAAAAGTGTGTATTTTGTTGAGTGTATAATTCTAACAACATAACAACAACTTTTGCAATTCCCGTGGAAATAAATACATGCGAAAGGAATTGAGAGTAATAGTGACCACGGTAACGTTGCTTCCCCAGAGCTGTCCTCTCCTTGTTGAATTTTTGCAAAGGTTTAACATGTTTAAAAATGATGTATTTGCAGGAAATTGAACCCGGGTCCTTGGCTTTGAACACCAATGCCTTAACCACTAGACCACGGAGAAGGGCTAGTGGAGACTCCGAATTCATCTTTTTTTAACATTTTTAAAATTTCCAACAATGGTCTGTGTAAATAGGGGTTTCCCATTTCCTCTGTCTGCAGAAATTCAAGTCAGGAAAATCTAGTAACGAAGATAGACGTAGTCTTGAATCAGGTATCGGGTTGTGGTTGACATTGTGTGACTTGGGTTAATACCGCACCCCTCTATTCCCCCCCCCCCCCCCTTCCCCACCCGGCCTAAGAGCTTGTCACTGAAGCTTGAGGGTTGTCCCAACGAACGCTCTGTGCTCTGTGCAAAGCATAGAGATCATAATTTATACTAGGATAGGATCTCTATGCTCCATGCAACTGGCTGGCTGCCAAACTGTTGACGCCCTCTACGTTCGTTGGTTGATCCGATCTTTGATCTGTTTGTCTCGCCACTCTCATACGCTAGAAAACGGCATCCCGCAAGGAAGTTCACTGAGTCCTTGTTATTTACTTTAATTTTAAATTGTTTAAAAATAAAGGTAAGTGAAGTTAAATTATCTTGCTATGTTGATGACATTGCAGTTTGGTATTCCAATAGTAATTTGGAGCTTGCTCGCAGGAAATTACAAGAGGTCCTGCAGGAGCTTGAGATATGGTATTGGACGTGGAAGTTGAACATTTCCCCAACCAAATCCGCGGTGGTTAGTAATTTACTAACAACAAAAAGAGAGATGTTCCTTTAAAAATAAAGGGACATAATCTGCAGGTATGCGAGCATTACAAGTTCCTCGGTGTGTGGGTTTTGATTCTAAACTAACTTGGTCCGTCCATGTAGATTCCATCATTGAAAAATGAAAAGGAAAGATTAAACTTGTTACGACTGTGTTTCAGGCACCCCATGGGGAAGTAAGTATGGGGATTTTGATGATGATTTACAAAGGACTTATTTTATCTGTTGTGGGACTATAGAAGTGAGATGTATGATTCTGCCTGGATATCACTGAAGAATAAACTGACTCCATCCATATAGGCCTTAAAATCATTACAGGTACTATACACAATGTGTCCTTAGAATCTTTGCCGGTTGTTAAAACCAGGAGCTGCCTCTGAGCCTTCGTAGAAGTTTCTTTGAATGATAAATTTAGAATTGGATTTGCTGTCCAGCACCTTAAATCACCCAACAAAAGAAGTATTAGATGATCGTTGTGTTTTAAGTAACTTAGAATGGAAGGAAGGAGGAGGGACCTTTTAAACTGCGATCTTTAGAGACGAAGTAGTGTTGGAGACCAAACCAACCTATTACCGAAAATCCCAGAATGGCGGTTAACACGACCACTTAGTGTCCTTCGAACAACATGGTAAAGTCTAAAAAAGAGAAATGCTTCAGGTTGAAATGAAATCGATTGTACTAGATAGCATTGGATATTCATGGAATGGGTATTTACATATTTATAAAGATGGATCTAAACTCGAAGATGGAAGGACAGGAGCGCATTCTGTGTGCCTCATTACGACGTGGTCATGGTGGTGCAAACTTTTAGATTATCCCATATCTGTATTATGAGAGCAGAACTAGTTAGCCATACTAATGGCACTGGAACGATCAGCTAATACATTTACAGAGTCCTCATCGGTGGTTATTTAGTGACTCTTTGTCGGCTCTACTAATAATTGATTCATACTTTATTACATATGCTATTGTTAATGAAATCTTATATATATAATTAATATTTTGAAGAGGAAAAAATGTTCTGTTGCTTTTGAATGGATTCCATCACAATTGGGGATTTCAAGTTACGGTGTGGAGGCTGGTGTTGGTGTTGTGAGACACCAAACACCAGCCTTAACACCGAACTTGAAATCAGGCTGTGTTTGGATTGACCTTGCAAGATTTGACGTATTCCGGTAGTCAGTGTTGCTTTCTGGTGTTGAATGTCGTCTGCTGAACCGAGTATCACGGTTCGTGTTAACGATTTACATGTAATTTCCCCATCACCAACACCAGCCCCTAGGGTTGGGACATTCATGATTGGTGTTGGTGTTGTTTGTAATCATACATGTTATTCCTGCTTCTCCCTCGCGGAGCAGCGGCACTCTTTGCTACGGCCACTCGTGACATGATGGTGGTTAAACCCGTTTCGCGGTCAAAACAACTTGGAATAATCAAAACCATATATTTCCTTGGAAGAGTGGTAATTTTCCCCTCTTGGATTCTTCAAATGGATTATGCAATTCGAATCCAATAAGATGTAGATTAATTAGAAATTCTGAGGGGAAACGATTTATCGTCGAGATTTTTCGCTACTAGCGTATGACGGTCACTCGGTGTTGAGCTATCGATAAGGTGATCGATCAGAGCGGTATCGTCCCTCTAAACTGACCGTCGGTGTTTGGAGCTCGGTTCAGCAGCCCTTTCCTCGCTCTCAACACCAACACCAACACCGCACACCGAACTTGAAATCACCCATTGCCACATAAAGGGTAACGAGATCGTAGATCGGGCCGCCGAAAAAGGAGCCATGAAAAGTGTATCGACATAGCTTTACCAAATACAAGAAGTGAACTAGCAGCCTTTCGTGTGATCCATTATAACCAATTCTGCAAACATAATGGGACAACGCAGAACATGGTAGATTTTTATATGCTTTACACAGCAATATTTCAAGCCCATAGCCAGGCTTATCTCGCAGAGATGAGTGCCTGATACAACAACTAAGAGTAGGTAGGGTGTAGGGTAATGTTATCTTTTTCAAAGTAGCTGGCAATTATTACTGGTCTTTGTGAAGCATGTCAAGAATATGAGACAAACATTTTATTTCATATTGTTCAAATATGACAAAGAGAGAAATCTTCTTAAAGAAAGGATCAAATCGAAAAATCTAAATTTGAAACAATTATTGACGTCTAACCCAATTTTCACTCGAGAATTATTGGGCTATATATATATGACACTAAACGTTTTAGATAGCTTTTTAAGCTATCATTGTCATCTTAGTAAGCGAAATTTTGGTTAGAAGACAAACACACTCTTTTTTTCTCCCGGTTTTTTCTCCTATTGGTTGCATGCGTAACATATCGCGAACAAATACAAAGAATCATGACCAACAACTTTGGAGATGGGATATACTAATCTTTTAACCATATCACTCATAACTTCATTTTCACCAAGAAAAGCTGCTCGCGGGCTTTGATCCGAAGCCGACGCCAAAACTACGAAAGTGACTGGCGCAAATAATCTGAAGAGATTGAAGAGCGCCATCATACCAAAAAACCAACCAACCTTTGTCGCTATGCTCAGTTCAAAGTCGTATAGAATTATTATCGAAGACTGACTTTAATGAGAATTGTATATTAATCAAATAAAGGAAACGAACAAGAAGGTTGCTCTGTAGGTTTACACAAGGGGGTAGACAAGAATTTGTCTTGCATTATACTCTAAAAACAAATCAGTTAAAAATGTTTTTCTTACTATATTTTAGTCATTTTGTGGCTATTTTCTCGTCGTATTTTGACTAGAACTCAGTCATTTACTGACTAGAATATCTTAACTTATATGACTAGATATATTATTTGCACTCAGCTGACCCAAAATGTAGTCATTTGAACTAATTTGTTTTTAGAGTGTAAACGTCTAAGGCCTGCTAAAACCAGAACAAATACATACTTGTGAGACATTACAGGCCTAGATCTATTTTCGTTCATTGATTTTGTTCGCAATGACGTGTGCGCGCTTTATACATGTTATTTTCTGGCGTCTGTTACGGTGTACATACGATTTCAACAGCAACCCGATAGCAGATTCATGACTACCACATCCACTTAGTTACTGGTTACTAATTTCCAAAAGCCAGTTATATTCCAGACTTGAATTTCTGAAATATGAATCCCAGATTACTCAGACACAAACGCTGGTGTATTTTTAGAAAAGCAAAAACATGCTCCAGCAAAGGAGAATTTTTCTGTGAACTCCTTTGCCACAATGAAAACATTAAAGGAGAATGAAGCCCAGGCATCAGTGTGCTTTCACTGAATGAAGAAGAAAAAGAAGATCAAAACAGTGAAAGTTTGAGCAAAATCGGACAATTTGTTCAAAAGTAGTGAATTTTGAAAGTTTAAAGTAAATCGTTAATATGGGGATCCTTTAAATTGGCAACTCCACCAGCATAGATGTGATGTCTTCGTCATTCATTTTGTACACAGAATTTAACATTTTTCTCATTTCAAGAAAAATAGAAATTGTTTTGATTTACTGTTTAAGTATGACATGGCTACATCAATTCTGCATGTATTTTTGAAAGAATTGTGTTGATTCCTGGCTTACAATTCATATAAATCTTTTTTGTGTGTGAAAAAATTAAGGGAAAATTATGTACAAAATGAATGCAGAGTTGTCCACAATGACATCACAGATACTGGCAAAGTTGCCAACTTAAAGGATCACCATGATAGGGATTTACTGAAACATTCAAAATTCACAACTCTTGAACAGATTGTCCGAATTGCTCAAACTTTCCCTGTGTTATCTTCTTGTTCTTCTTCATTCTCTGAAAGCACACTGATGCCCGGGTTTCAATCTCCTTTAACGCAGATGAAATTTACGGTTCACCATGTGGCAAGTCCTGAAAGGACTGTGAGTTAGAGAGAGTGGAGAAAGTTGAGGGGGAGGAGAAATGGAAAGCGAGATAGAGTGGGAGAGAGTAGAGGGTATCTTTTTTGAGATTGGGTGAAGTCCTAAAAAGGACTGTAAACCAGTTGAGAAGGCGACGAAGAGAGAAGGCTCTAAACCAGATTAGAAAGCGATGAGCAGAGAAGACTCGTAGTTTCGGACTGTTTGACTGTCCGTCATCAGCAGTTAGTGTGAGTATGAGCATTGTCAAAAACACTTTGACAGAAAATGTCCCCTTCTTTAAACACTCTGCCACATAGCCTATAACGTATCATACGTTCGGTTATGTGTCGTTTCTATGGAAACAAGGTAACAACTATATGACTGTGAATTTTCACAGACAGTCAGGCACCTATAAAAAGCTATAATAAATGTCTGATTGTAATAAAACGTGCCCCCTTGAATGTCAAAAAGCTCGTATGAGTACTTAGACTTGTATGTACCACCATAATACCACTATTCGGTAAAATATTGTCACTCAAAATTATTATTTTGTTATTCGCAAGATTTTCAATTTTCGAAATTTATTGTCAGAGATGAAAACCGATTAATTTTTAGTATTAGTGAAGAATAAAGCCGTAAGTTTCGTGATCACCCACTTAAGATAATGAAATGGGTTCAAAGTAGTCTGCAGACACAGACCCTATATTTCGACACTTAAAAGAAATTCAGTATAAGCCTTGAGTAAGCCCGACTTCGCTCAACTCTGGCCTGTGTCAGGAAAGTTACAGTCAGGGCCTATGTTCATGATGGTAGTCTCACAGTTCAGACTCCCTATAAGGCTTTTCGACTGACAAGGGTTTGTGCCCGCAAACTACGATGAAAATGATTAAGACGATATTAATTGCGCTGCTCCCTGAATCTGCGAACGACACTCCCTTTCTCATGACGTGGTATTCATCTCGGCACGGTCATTCTTCTAAATCAACATGTACTTCTTCAAGGTATGTATTTTCATCAGGAACAGTGAAATTTTACCCAGATACATTTTATCCAGTATTGTTTTTCATATTACCCCTCAAACGGGCATTGTAATTTGTTTTGCTCAGTGCTGGGTCAAATCACATTTATAATTTGTTAGATATTGTCATTATACAGTGCGTCCCAGAAAAAAAAAACAGAACCCTAAACAAAGGCTTATTGTGCGGACGAATGGGGCGTAAGATTGAAAAAGCATATTCAAAATAAACATTGACTTATGCTCTTTTAAATGATACATTAAGAGAACTTATTCATTCATGCATCTCTGAGTACCATGACTTTGAAAATTTAATGTCAAAACCATTTCCTACACTTGTTGGCTTTGACACTGAGCACATAAGGAAAAGAAAGAGATAGACACATCTTAGTCTTAGAATAAACAGAAACCTAAAACAAACCTTATTGTACCGAATCAATGGGGTGTATGATTATAAAGAAATGTTCAAAATAAGTTTTGACAAATATTCTTTTGAATGATACACAAATGAGAACCATTCATTGATGCATCACTGAGTACTGCAGTTTGGAAAATTTAATGTGAAAATCCATTTGCTACACTTTGGGGAAAAAACATCTTTCACAAATGACAAACTGACCAACCTAAAAATTTTAGGTTGTTCAGTTGGTTTCAAGGAATTTGGTAACAACAAGTAAACTTGTCTGAGGCTTGTCGGACATAGCGACAACTAAGTGAATAATGTTAGTGAACAGGTCTATTGAAATGAATGTCCATTGTCCTCATCTGTTGTTAAAGAGGGAGTGCTTGGGTGATGAATCAATCAGGCAAATTAATTGGTAAATGAAACACCCTTACTTTACCAACTTACAGAATATGGCTCAGCTAACCCCTAAACAGAATTTAGGTTGGTCAGTTGGTCATTTGTGAAAGATGTTTTTTCCCTCCAAAAGTGTAGCAAATGGATTTTGACATTAAATTTTCCAAACCACAGTACTCAGTTATGCATCAGTGAATGGGTCTCATTTGTGTATCATT
>JAPZVO010000217.1:0-60492 GCA_029962745.1 Echinometra lucunter | reverse complement strand
TTTCTACTAACAACTCTTATACGCTAAAACATATGATTGCCTGAGAGGAAATTGATCAGTAAAGGATGAAAAATAATAGAGAACACAGAAAATAGCATAAAGAAAAAAAGAAGAAAGGAAGACGAAGAAAAAAATATAAGTTAACAACTAAAAAACAAATTCACAGCCACAATATAATGGACTGAAAATTTTATACTTAACAAATTAATATTCTGATAAGAGAAAGAAAACGAAAAGGTAGAAGAAGAAGAAAAAAAATCATAAATTGCACTTACAAACAGATAAATTAGAATTGAATTACGTCCCCCCCCCCCCCCCCCCCCCCCCGTGTGTTCTTGAAGTAAAAATCGCATCCTACTCGCAAAATTAACTCGTTGGCGATCGTTGGCGGCATTCAATACAGCTCGCCAGTTTACGCGTGGTGGTCGTTGGCAGTCGTAATAACATGAGGTTAGTGTTTTCACTGAGCGCCCTCAGCGATTTTAGTAAGTGCTGTGATACCCATATAGATGGTGATACCGTCCTCTCCCCTTCTCTTTTTGTCTTTCATTATCCCCTGACTACATACGGACCTGTACCTACGGACCCAAGACTTCTTTTTTTGGTTGTTCATGTTCAAATCACGCCCTCTATGGCGTGGCGTTGTATTCTAAAGGTAAGCCCCATTCTCTTTATACACAAGTGCGTGCGTCAAATGAACGAGTGGTTTCCTAAACTACACTATGGCCGCAATACCATAGTTTTGTATAGACCCTATGCCAGATTCGTTCAAACTTTCAGCCAAGGCCTACGGCACCGGTAAGCGGGCGCGGGCCCGCCTGGATCTCGTGGGAGGGAGCAATGGCGATCTGTTGCAACGCAAGAGTCATGGAGGAGCGCGGGATTTGTCTGCTACGGTCGATTTCGCGCATTAATCGAGCCGTCTATAAGATCATATCATCGTTTCAATTTCACCGCTTAGTGACAATGCCTAAATACGGGTGAAATAATGAGCAATTTTTACAATTATACTGTACCTGCAAAGGAATATACACAAACTGAAAATCTGACGACGGCCGGCCGAAGCGACCCGTGACGACTGCATGCAATAGAAACAAGTCGTGTAGGTACCCACACCCAGGTAAACCGCGCATTTTTTCAGCCTATACAAAACTCGACCCACACAATGGCTAAGTCGGTACCACATTTCTTACTTGGGTGTTCTCGATCGGGTACTTTTCGAATGAAGTGCGCGTTTTCTGTGCCAATTTCG
The DNA here is from genome assembly GCA_029962745.1 of Echinometra lucunter. Classification (NCBI taxonomy): domain Eukaryota; kingdom Metazoa; phylum Echinodermata; class Echinoidea; order Camarodonta; family Echinometridae; genus Echinometra; species Echinometra lucunter. Next base: position 59,240 of record JAPZVO010000217.1, on the reverse strand, counting down.
CATTTTTTTTTCATGATAAATGATTCCGGTCATTTCTTCACATCATGCTGAAGACTTGTCAGTAATGTATATTTGAAATCTACATCATGATTTCACTGAGTAAATGTAAATTATATCTCCCTCCCCTCATTACTCCACTCCTCCTCCCCCACTTCATTCGAAATGTTCATGAATATCAATTTAATATAGGTTTTCCTGTTCATTTTCAAACTTTTTTCTTTTAATTTAATGGATTTGTAGTTCAAGTTCGTCCTGAGAAGTCTGGAATATGCCAATCCTAGTTTCAAATTTGTCTTTTGTCGATCATTTTCGAACAAAGTCTATGCAATTTAGTTAATTGGCACACATTCTCGTCATTTTCAATTCAAATTCGTCGGTCACACTTGCTGCACACATAACAGCAAAAGCGATTTTGTCTTTTAGCGATCATTTTCTTCAAATTTTCCTTCAAAATCGTCTCATATCTTTTCTGTTGTTCTGTTTCAACCTGGAAAACGGCAAAAAACATAGTGTCTTTAATTTCTTTATTTTGACATTAAAACAGGCTTAAACTCTACACATGAAACTGTCTTTTAATCGAATGTTCCTGGAAATTGTGAATCAGTTTACGTTTATGTGACAGTACATGTGTTTGTCTCTGTATGTACGCTTTTTAGGGTGTGGTTGCGCATTCGGTAATACAATTCCATTTTCAGGTTAAAAAAAACGCCGGGTATGCGGAGAGGGGTGATATGGAATTAAAAAACTACTCATGTTTTTAAAAAAAATATATATCTTCATTTTCTGTAGGTATTTGACTATTCATGGTGGAAATTTGATAAAGATTTAGAGAATATTTAATTTGATATGACTGAGTCTATGAAAAGTGTTCGGTAATAGGATACATTTTCATTATCCTTATCGGCATATAATGGCATCGATCAGTTATAATTATCCCGAGTAAAATTTCCATACTTTTGAATAAAGTCATGGACCACATGGGTCAATTATTGGGCCACAGTTATTTACATACAACATTAGGTGTATTGGTAACATCATCAGCATTCAATTCAATTATGGTGATGACATTCAGATATTTACCATATTTAATCCTACCAAGCCTAGAGACGCAGCTTACGCATACTTCTGTATTTCAAATTGCTTAGAAGACACAATTATGGTTTGTTAGCAATAAATTGAATTTGTTCATTGCCGCATCACCTACCCATTCACTGGCGTAGCCAGGAATTTTTAACGGGGAGGGGGTCAAGGCGAGGGAGAGAAGCGACCGAGCGGAGGGAGGGTGTGGGAGACACAGTAGAGAGATTTTTTTTAAAGTTCATGCATGAAAATGGCATCTTCTGCACACTAAAATTCAGTATTAAGTTAGGGGTAACTTATATGAGAAGTGGCGTATATAGGGGGCCAAGGGGAGGGAGTGGGATGGGGTATCCCCCTTCCAGGGTAGGGAGATATTTGAAAATTCGTGCATGAAAATGGCATTTTCTGCACACTAACATTCAGTATTAGGGACAACTTGTATGAAAAGTGGCATATGGAGAGGGCCAAGGTGAGGGAACGAAGGGACTAAGCGGGGGAAGGGTGGGGGAGGGGGTATCCACTCTCCCACGGTAGGGAGACTTTTGAAAATTCATGCATAAAAATGGCATTTTCTGCACACTAGAATTCAGTAGTACGTTTTACTTTCATTTCGCATGGTAGGCGTAGGGCAAATGTTGTAAGTGGAATCGAAAGTTTATTTTTCATTTTTTTTTGTTTATTTTTAATTTAAATCTATATATATTTTTTGCTCGCCAATCAACGCGGGAGGGGGGGGGGGATGGCGCCCTTGTGCCCCCCGGTTCAATGACCTTTCATATTCTATTGATGATCAACACATCCCCATGTCTTCAACAGTCAAGGATATGGGTGTTGTATTTGATAGGAGAAAATGTCTGAACATGTCAAATACTTGTGTCGTACCCTTGAATGGCAAATCTACAATCTAAATCGCATCAGGGGGGTACTTAGATCACTTGTCATAATGTTGTTATAGCACTTGCGCACTCCGGGCTTGACTACGGCGAATGCTTGCTTGGGGGTACGGTATCAGTAAACAGGACCTGGGCAAACTCCGACGTCTTCAGAATAGTGTGCTCGTCTAATTTTTCAAAACCGAAATGGTTTTATGCTACTCCACTGCTAAACGAACTTCACTAGTTTCCCGTATCTGCGAGAATACAATATCGGATACTTGTTCGAACTTACAAATCACTGTCAACCACACTTCCTCAATACATCTCCTCACTCTTTCAGCTACAGAAAACATCGTATTCTCTTCGTTCTACATCTGCTCCTTCCTAAATATATCATTCCCAAATCCTGAAAACAGGCTGGTTTCAAATCCTGTCAGTCTCCTGCCCCACGTCTTTGGAACAAACTCCCTGCAATTTTGCGTAACAGTACTTAACATGACTTACTAAAAAATCATTTGAAAACATACCTGTACAATATTCTTAATTTGCTCTAAGACTTTAATAAAGTGACAGCGGCTTGTATATCCTCTGTAAAAAGCGCTATGTAAACGCAGTTATTATTTATTATACATCCGTATTTCAACAGAACACCTTTGTTTTTCATACATCAAGCACTGTCAACTTCACAAATGAGGACTCATAAAATTCATCTTTAAGAGTTTATTTCATTCCAAATTGATCAGACAATGCAAATCAAACCATATACAGTCTGAATAAAATGAATTTCGATTAAATAGTACTAACTCCTGAATACAATTATGGAACCACATATTTTCATTGCGGCAACAACAAAAGCTTAGCTTAAAACTACGCACACGTAACCCCTCCAACTACTAGTTTGTTAATGGGAGTACCTCCCATCATTACATTCTGAATAAGATGACAGAAGGATAAATGATAACAATAATAATACATTTATATAGCTCATTGCGTGAATAATTAATGCGCTTTATAATGTTACTATTATTACCCCTGACCACTGGATTTTTTGCTCGCACACAAGTGTACACCATCTCTACTCCTTAAGGAGCATTCCTACCATTTTGCTCCGTTCACATGCGTACATGAAGGGCAATGGCAAAGGCGATCACAATGACTTTCTACAATCCTCACAGGTACCCATTTGCTCCTGGGTTGAGAGAGGCAACAATAGATTACTATCTTGCAACAGGACATTATCGCCTCGGCAGGGATTCGTACCCCGGACCTTGTGGTTAACAGTCCGGAGACTTATCCAATGGACCACAACACCTCAAGAATAAAAAAGATATGTACCTAACACACGAAATATAATAACTTGAAATCTGTACGGTATCATGAATATACATTCCTTAACGAGCAAAGAATAAGATAAGTCAGTATGAAATTCTCGGTTATTAAATCTGAGTAATTAATTGCCTGAATATAATACTAGTAGATAAAAATGTGGTTTATAATAAATGATCATAATATGCAATAAACTTACCATCCAATATAGTTTTCAATTTTAACACAGTTAATTACAGTAGCCATTGTACACATAACTGCAAACGATTTAATAACGTACCGTAGTACTGTTTACGAAAGCTGGAGGAATGTTGTGGATAATGGCTAGGCTACAGAAACATATTGTTGATGATAATTACTATCACCAACAATATGTTCTGTACATTACTGTAATGCTCCACATTATTTATTTTTAAAATCATGTTTTCTAATTCAACACCTTCGAAGGTGATGTGCAATGATATTTTTTCCTTTACTTTAAGCTTGAAAATATGATACATAACTAAGTAGTCTAACACAGTAAACTCAGTTACCTATCTTTCAGTCACGTCTTTCCTTTTCCTTTTCTCTCTCTCTTAGAGCGCATAGAGACATACCGACGTAATGTGTTATGCGCTATATAAAAACTGTTCATTATTATTATTATTACTGATTAAAAAAAACACTACTCCGATTGCGCCCCAAAAGTACCATAGGGCCCAATTTCTTCCGCTCAACAATCGCTATTCGCTTGCAAGATTTGTTGCTTGATTTAGTTGCAAAGCAAATCTTTCGTCTCCTACTCCCCTAAGACCTAGACACATCCATGTTCTGATTCATGCTTGAAAACTTCTTTCTAGTTCAAATAACGCTGTGGTTCCGCAGCTGGTTGCAGTTTTTCCAACATCGTAACCATTTAGCATGGCACTGGTAGGCGTGGCTGAACAGTACGTAAATCAGCCATGAACAAAAAAAACGACATGTCAAACATTTTAAGATTATGCAAAGGCGCTTGTTTATTCTCTGGAAGCACCTAGTGGGTATGATTATCATCTAGTTCTGACGGAATGGCTCCTCGTGCTGTGATGCTAAAAAAGGGTTTTTCTAGCTGGCAAACCTGCCTATTTATTTCATTTCCTGTACAAATATTCCAGAAATTTAAATATGACGGGAAATTAGTCTGTTGGATTTATAAATAAAAATTAATAAATGTGTTAATAAAATTCTTAAACGTTCCAGAGATGGAACACGAATATTCTTATATTTATACACGAAATCATATAACTAAAAATCAAAGATATCAGCACATCTAGACCCTTCAAATAAATTCAATACCAGTGTCAAGACCAAAATATTCTCATGATCCTCAACGGGTTAACCCGTTGACTACTGAATTCTTACAATCCCCATAGGTTTGTACAGGGACTACCTGGTTCCATGTAGTATTCAGTGGATTTACACCATACAGGCTCTTTCTAATATATTTCCTATTACTGATAATCTGGGCCGTATTCAATTCCGACAGAATATTATCATAACCCACGTACGTATGAAGACTACGTTGCAGCCAATCAAGAAATTCCCAAAGTAATCAACTTCATACAACAACCTAGCTGTCTGAGAATTAGGGTGACGTACTTAGCCACAATTCAACTGCATAATGATGTTGGCTAAGTTATCCTAGCCGACAAATTAATAAAATACTCAAATATCCCGAATAAGTATTGAATACCGGCCAAGCGGCTTACAACAATTAAATCTTACCTCGTTCCTGAGCCAGGGTAGAGGAACTGGAAGTCAACTCGGTGATCATCGTAACGGAGTTGGTTTCTGTCTTAGCTTCACTCTCCTGCGAAGTAGATTCACTTTTGTATGTCAGGGAGGTTTCCGCTGTCAGTATTTGAAACAGAGGAAATCAGTCATTCGAATTGAAAACATACTCTTGGAGAATGAACGAGGAACACTACAATGACATTGTGATCTCTTCATTTGTTGCGAACATAAGCAAGTGCTGGCAGCTGTTTAAAGTCGCTGCGTGAAAGGTGTAACATAGGTACACTACAAAAAATCTACCCAGTTATTTGTCATGATTTCTCTATTCATTCATATGCAATTGCAGAAACAATTTACTACTACCACTACTACTACCACCACTACTACTACTACTACTACTACTACTACTACTACTACTACTACTACTACTACTACTACTAATGATACTAATAATAACAATCATATGTTACACCAATAGAGTGCATGACATGAATGCTTCAATGCGCTTTACATTGTTACTATTATTATTCTTGATCATTGGATTTCTAGCCTGCTCACGAATGTGCACCATCTCCACTACATAGGGAGCATTCCTACTATTTTGCACCGTTAACATGTGTGCATGCAGGGTAGTGGCAAAACAGTCACATTGGCTTTCGGTAATCCTTATAGGTACCCATTTGCTCCAGGGTGGAGAGTTTCAATGTAGATTGTCTTGTCAAAAGACGGATGCCGAAGCGGGACTCGAAACCGCAAACCTTGTGGGTGATTCACTAGCTGTCTAAACCAACTAGTGTCAATACCGAATATCTAACGAAACTGGTTAGGGGACTTCAACAGAAAGCCAACCAAATTGCAATATGCTACGTTTTGTTGATATTCTGTTATTCTGCCATTCTACACTTTAAACAACAAAAATAATTGTTCAGAAGTTAATACGTTGTACAAACCATTATTATTCATTGTAATCCCCGAGGCCGATGTCATACCTGAAGTATCTAGAGAGAAATAAGACAAAAGCATATAACTTAAAAGGATAAATATCCTGCCCTATGACAAATAAGTCACCAGAATGATACATTTCATATAAAAAAGAAAGTTAATCATTCGGGTGGATGCATAAAAGCGTAACGGTTAAATTAGCCAAGTGAATTCATTTTAAATTGCAGTATATGGTTACACTAGAGAATGAAATTGGTGCATATGTTGTATATGTTCCTAGATCACATTATTGAAATAATGTCTAGTGCAGCTTCGATACAGATGAGATGATTAGTGCTTATCATATTCTAAATAACAAATGATCCTCCAGCGATTGGATAAAAGAGCTTTACGTTTTCCAGTTACTAACCACTTTGGCCATATACCGTATAGCGCCATGCAGCTTTCGATAAGCTATATTAATTTGGACATGAAACTATGAGCATAAGACCACAAGAGAGAATGAAAAATAAGCAAATGTACTATTTTGTTCTTTTATCTAGATTTTGAAAATCCAAAATAGAAAACAAATATATTCTGCCATAATTAAGAATTTCTGGCTATTACTATGGGCTTCGGTGCTTCAAAAAGTACCATTCACTTCGGGGTTGCGCCACTATCTGAATAGCACTATTTCGGAGTCACCTCTGGCCCTTGGTTTTAACCATAAACCCTCAAGGCAAAGTACATTTGTACACTATTTCATATTTCTTTGATATCATTTAGTAGGCACCGAATCACATTGTCGCTCTGTTATATAAGAATCTAATGTCATTAGTCATTACTAATGCAAATTCTGTTTAAAACACACCTTCTGTTTCCATGGCGGCAGATGAAACTGGTGAAATCGTGGTTACAGTACCTGCAGAAATTCCATTGTAAAGTGAAGTCATCAAAGTTTGTAGTGTTATCATTTATCATTTACGTGACCACCAATATAGAAGAATTTCCTAGACGCAAATAAAAAGTTATAAATCTGAGATGACAGAATAATTATTGTTTATGTTACATCTCATCAGGACATCTACCCCTAGACAATTATCCTCAAGTTTCCGACTCGAAATGTTCTTTCCAAATGAGAGGCAGCCATCTGGAATTTCTATTCTGATTCCCAATGATTTTTTAAGTTATATATCAGACAAATGAAAAGGAAATAACTTTTTCGGCGATACTAGTCCAAGTGTAGAGACTGCCATAACCCTACTAATGGCCTAAGTCGAATGAAATCAATAAAATCAGGTCAATCATGCCAACCTTGTAGTCTGGCATCAATGAGAAACCCACGTCCGTTGATAGTCGGTGATAGGTCTTCAAGAGATATCACAAATCCGAACTGATTCGACATATACAGAGAGTCGCCATTCGGACCAGAAAGGGAAGCAACCAGATAACTCGAGGATTGCGAAGAAGGGTGATTGTATATATTGACTGACTCATATTCCGTGATGTCCAAATCTTCCAGGACTACCTCTATCTGCTTGTTGCGAGATGGATTCGAAAAATACCACCTGCAATTCAACGTGACGTTCGAGACTGGTGAAGTGGCGTAGAGAGGAGATGTCACGATCACTCTGGGGAACGACTCAGTCAACGAAATATATGCGCCGCACGTTCTATCAAGGATTTTTGACTGTGGATCTGCATTTATGTAAAGATTTTTTTTGTTAGCAGTAGGATTTTAATCAGGCTGAATCGGTTTTTTTTTCGAGAATTGTAAAATCATATCAGGGGCGGCGTTACACAATAAGTAAGAAGAGTATGGGGAATAGAGGGCATGGTCACTGAACTATACGATAGCCCTGTTTGTTCATTTAAAACGCAAATAAACTCACCTATGGGTCATCCCTCCCCCCCCCCCCCCCGATTAAAATACCTAGCCCCGCCTGTGTATGAAACATTCAAATTGTATCTGGGGTACTATGGGGTACCACTGAGGGCCTTTGGGGGACTAGATGCATCTAAGTTTGCAGGGTCAAGTTGTGACCGCGCCGAACAAGAGAATCTCAGTTTGGACACGTTGAAACTTTTTAATCATAGTACTAGAAAGCTCATTGCACACGGTTGTGATGGAAATTAAAGTTGTAGTATGAAAGGTTTACGGCGGGAAAAGTACTTTGATGAAAAGAAATTGTCTTCTTTAATGTGATCAATCTGCCCTGTCACAGCAAATTGACCGTCAGACTCTCAGGCAAAAGATAGAGCTGTTCGTAGAAATAAAAAGCTTCCCAATGCCAGTCTGTTTCTACAGTCAAGCACATTAAGTTTGGAGTCGTTCTATTCTCAATATTTGAAATGAAGTATCCCTTGATGTTTTTTTTTTTCATATTCTTAAAATTTGTTTATTAATAATTCACTTTATCTTATCCTCCTTTTTGTTTATGACCATCCCTTTTCATGACTAGCCCTTTTGATAAAGATTGGCTTTTTAATCAAAAATATTGACTGGCACGTGGAGAAAACTCCCCCATATGCCCATCGCTAGTCCGACCCTGCCTACAGGACAGTAGAGAACATCTGCATCCCTATTACGAAATAAAATAATTTGATAAAAAGTTATTGAAATAAATAAATCTTTGCCGTACTTGATATGCTTGCTTCAGCGAGGTAGCCGTGTCCATTGAACGAATCACTATCGTCCTGGTAGATCAATGTCAGTCCTCCCCGGGAAGAAAACACCGTCGTCCTGGCATCCAGCTTTCCAGAGAAATAAGCAATCATGTAATTACTGGATGAAGGATAATCATAAATGGTTATCCCTTCATGAACAGTTGTCTCAAAGTCTCTGAATGTCAGCTGGACTTGAGTCCCCGCAGGACTAGTAATGTGCATTGTACACTGTAGGCGCAAATCGGAGGGTGACGAAAGACCGTGAAGTGGTGTGGTAAGTGTAATGTTTGGTGTGGATTCAGTCAGGGGCACTGTACCACCGCAGAATCCGTCTATGCTGGATGAATTGTGATCTGAAATGAATACCAGCAGATAAAAGTAAATTCGAACAACAAATAATTAGCTGCTGGTTCTTAACTGCCTTAAAACTGCATTTACTGACAAAAATTTCTGAACTTTACATAGGAATTTCTAGAAATTGTTAATTTTATGAAGTGTAGAAAATCATATGGGATATTGATCAATCAAATTTTCACAATGAGACTAAGTGAGCAACAGGCATTTCAAATAAGGGAGGAGGCTGCAGATTTCTTTGCTACGTCGCACTATTTTGCTTTTTTTTTTTTCCAAGGATAGGATTACAATGATGATAGTACCTTTAAATCTGATTACTAAATAAAGAATTGGGAATATGTTGTAGATGACACAATTTCACTTTGAAATGCCCTTTCTATAAGGAATTCGAAATGGCATTTGGAAATGAGGGAGTACGATTTTCTCTCAGATCTACCTGAAATTTGAGCTTTGGCTTTGAAGCCTCGACCCTTTGTTGGAGCATCGTCGTATTCCAACCTCAGACTACCTTGTGATGACACAATAGTTGTCGTGGCATTCAGGAAACCAGTGAAAGTGAAGACATCGACATAGGACACCGACGAAGGCTGGTCAAAGACAACGACTTGTCCATTGACTGCAGTGTCTATATCATATAATATTAACTCAATTTGCTGATCGGAAGGACAGTTGATTGTAATTTCACAAGAAAAAGACACTTCAGCTACAGTAGAGCTGCCGTACAGAGGGGTGGAGAATGTTAGGCTAGGGTCAGTTGCGGTGAGGTCGAACACTCCTCCACACAAATCAGGTATGGTGTCGGAAAAAGAATCTAAATATATTTCATGAGAAAGAAAAGGAGAATAGAAGGTAATGGAGTGAAATGATAATGCCCATTACACAGAATTAAGATGGGAGGAGATCGTTAAACATGGGGATTCATAGCTGACTGCACTAAGAAAGTTCTAAAAGGCAATAGGCACCTTCCTCAACAATATTCAACTCATTATTTGCTCTGTTAACTGCATTCGTGTAGCTCAGGTGCCATTCTCATTATGGCGCTCGAAAAAGCGGCGCAAATCTATGAGGCAATGCTATGTCAGCAAAAAAGACACTTCCTGTGCAGCGGACTTTAAGCTCACGTGGAGTGTGTTCGTTCTCTGCTTCATGCTCATGTCAGAAAGAATGCACGGTGCGATAAGCAGTGAACAATAGAGCCAAACCAATAGAGACGCCTGACACACTACGCTCTTTGTAGTGGGCTCATGTGTTTTTGTAGAATGCTAAGATTGTTCTCCACTGACATGCAGAATACAAACAAGTTCGACATTTGCCTGTCTACGTCATTCTCAAAGCGTCTCTATCAGTTCGGGTTTATTATTCACTGCATCCCGCACCACGAATTCTCTTATACTGACCAACAGACATGACAGAATTCGCGTCACGACATGGGCACAAGTTAGGAACTAACGCTCCGTGAGGCGGGCTCAACAGTGAGATAAGCATGGTCTCGGAAACAACAGGACAAGCGCATATTCCAGTCATGACCAAGTTCTAGTGCGAATGGACGTTTTGAGATGACTGGAATAGATCATCAAGTAACTGTCTAAACAAAATGATGAACTTCAAACTTCATGATTTCGTGAAGAAATTCATAAGTGGCAGTTCTTTTGAAGTGTATCTAATAAAAGACACTACATACATGACATACCTTGAATTTGTGCCTGAGCCAGAAACCCCGGTCCATTTGCAGCATCATTATCATCTTCATAGACAAGGGTAAATCCACCTCGCGATGAGAGAAAGATTGCATCTCCTTCTTCCAGATTCCCCCGAAATCTGCCAACCAGGTATGTCGCCGAAGACGGATTGTCAAATACTCGCACTTCCTCATTGGAAGTTGTATTAAGGTCAAAGAAAGTCAACAAGATTTGCTCTCCAGACGAACTCTGGATATGCATGGTGCAGTCCAGGAAGGCATCACTTGTAGATGGGTTGTCGAAGTAGGGGGATGAGAATGTCACGAGTGGAGATGCTTCGGTGAGTTCAATAGCACCTCCACAGAACCCAAACTCCGTGGACGAAATGTCAACTGATGTGTGAGAACAAGATTTGGTTCAATGTCAACACGAAGGATGTTAATTGAATTACATTGAAATTTTACGCTCTCAATGACGATGTATTTGTAAAAATGTTAGGGCTCCAGGAGACTCAAGGCGTAGCGGTCATTATATTGATACATAATAACACCACCATTACTGTTAGTGTAGTCTAATAGTAGTATATTCTGTGAATATAGCCAATTTTTATCTGAGTGAGGTGGCCAGTTTTTCTCTATAGGTTAGGAAGATCATATACTTCAACTGTTGCCTCCACGCCCTTAAAATTACCCCCCCCCCAAAAAAAAAAAAAAAAAAAAAAAAAAAAAAAAAGAAAAGAAGAAGAAACATGCGGAGATGTTTGGTTGAGGGGCCTTCAGTGATGCATATATGCTTAGGACATTGATTTATAAGACATTTGACATGTTTGATACTAAACGTTTTACACATACCTTTTGCCTACACTACCCTTATCGCAATTTTGCCGGTACACGAAATTGATGCAGTGTGCACTGTCCGAATGATATCCCCGTCCAAATAATGCAAATTAGTTTAGTTTTCTTCATTCCGCATCATCAGAATCGTGACACGAAGCGTGATCCACATGCCTCACCCTTCCTTCTTTACTGGATTTGAATAGCACATACTGATCTGTAAATAGCATCACTACGATCTTAGAAAGGATTAAGGCCTAAGAAATGTGAAGTGTAATGTATATACATGGTATACTAAGACGGTTATTATCATGAATGATTTCCTGCGAACGGATTAATATAGAGTGAGCATTTAAGCTATGTGAGTGAATGAATGTAATATAAATGTATACCGAAATTATAAATCAGAGCTTCGGCGTAGAAACCTTTTCCACTGTAGAGACTGCTGGCATCGTTGAGATCTAAGTTCAGTCCGCCCTGAGTGGAAATGATGATCGCGCTACCGTTCAAAATACCGTAAAAGTTAAAAGTTTGGTACTGCGGTAGAGTAGCTGTTGAGTGATCATATACTGTGATTTGTTTGCTCGAAGTTGTTTCAATGTCCCTCACTATCAGCTTAACTTGTCGATTGGCTGGTGCCTTAATGTACATCCTGCAGATTGTTGTCACATCGCCCACTATTGGGTTGTCATAGATCGGCGTCGAGAAAGTGACACTTGGTGTAGAATATGTCAGTGTCATCGTGCCACCACAAAAGCCAGACTGGTAGGAGACCAATTCTTGGGAAAATATCAAATCAAATAGATCAAGATATTTTTTTTCAGCGGTTTCAAATTAGATAAATTATCACATTAGTATCTTAGACTTAGACTTAGTTCCTCCAGCACTGGGAGGTGCAATGGGCAGCACGCAATCGCCATCTAGATCGATCACTGGCAACCTCTTCTACCTCGGATGGATTCAGAATTTCTAGACTCCAGTCCCTTTGGACTGGGGCGGCCTCTTTTTCTTTTCCTTTTCCTTTTTGTTTAGCATCACATTAGTTGAATTAGTTTTTTTTTTTTTTTTAATGCTCACGTCATAATTATTTGCCTTCACCTTAAAAACAAAATAGGATGTTTGGGAGATTAAAACTTGGAGGACGTGCACAACGGCATCCTGAGTTTCCACTTCCCTGACATTGAAGGACGGGAACCTCTCGAGAGAACTTGTCCATAGATCTCGGAAATACTACCCGACTTGAGTGATTGATTGATTGATTGATTGATAGGATGTTCAGGGGCAGACTGAGACCATAATTCGTTTGTGATCTGCTAATTCAACCCATATCAACAAATTTTCGAGCGCCAAATCGATGGGCCGGCCCTCAGGTCTATGACTCCCCGTGGCCAGCTGCCCCCAATTATCACTATCATCATCATCATCATCATCATCATCATCATCATTATCATCATCATCGTTACCGAGAATTCGAGCTTCAGCCGAAAAGCCAGGTCCGTTGTAAGCATCACTTCGATCTTCAAAGACTACGGTCAACCCCCCATATGTTGAATACATGGTTGCCGGTGTCCTCACGGTACCGTACAGGTAGGCGATGAGAGTGTTTTTGGATGTTGGATGGTCATAGACTGATATCCTTTCATTGGTAGTTGTCTGAATGTCCAGGAACGTCAGGCGAATTTGTCTCTCTGCTGGGCTTGTGAGGCGGATTGTACAATCGGCGTACAAGCTATTGATTGATGGGTTGTAGTAAAGAGGTGAAGAAAAGGAAATACTAGGTGTCGTGTCTGTCAGGGCAGCTGTTCCACCACAAAACCCTTGTTGATTAGCTAGCAATGGATCTGAAAAGGGTAATTCAGAAATATGCGAAACAAAAGGTTAATCCGACAAACATCAATTTTGCAAGTAGATGCTACCAATTTGCAGAACTGATTGATTACTTATTTATTGATTCTTATTTATGAACAACTCAGACAGATGCAATACTAAAGTCAGACAAATTTATAAGTTTCGTTGCTGAAAAATAGATAATATCTTTTAGGTAAACGAAAGCATTACCTGAAATACTTGCTTCTCCTAGGAACCCTCGTTCGATGTTGGAAGCATCATTATCCTGGAAGAGCAGATATAAGCCGCCCTGTGATGATAAAAAGTTCTTGCTGAAAATGATCATTCAATAATCCCTATAACAGTTCAATAAGATAATGAAAATTGTAATTCCTTATGAGCTTCATTGGATCATAGAAACAATACCTAAAATCTGAGCTTCTGCATGATAACCGCGTCCAAAGGTGGAGTCGTCGCGATCATCTTCCACCAATGTGATTCCACCTCTTGTAGAGTACACGATACCAGTTGAGCTAAGGGTGCCAAAGACAGTCATTACATTGTATGCCGTCGACGATGGATGATCGTAGACTCTCAGGCTTTCAAGAGGATTGTCCGAAGTTTCTATATCAGAAAATTTAACACGGACTTGCTTTCCCGAAGGACTAGTAACGTGGATTTTGCAGTCCACAAGGACACTGGTTGAAGAAGGTTTGTTGTAGAGTGGTGAGGAAAAGTTTATAGTGGGAGTTGAGTCAGTCAGTGCAAACGTTCCTCCACAGAATCCAGGTTGGTAAGGGTCAATGGTATCATCTACTCCATCTGAATATAACCATGGGAACAGAAAAAAAGAATCGGCATGAATCTTTGAGAATGAAAAAGGAAAAGTGAACATGTAAGAACACAGAGAAAAAATAAGAGGGGAGAAAAAAGAAAGATAAAGAAGAAGAAAAAGAAAGAAAATGGACGTAGGATGATCTATCCTGTTGGAGAATGATACAGTCAAAAGGTGTCTCATGTGCAACAGACCCACGGACGTACTGACCATAGGGAGTTTGGGATTTTTCCACATGGGCACTTCGATATTTTGGCTTGAGGCTAGTCACTCGGTGGTCTTAGGACTGGATGGGCAGTTAAGGGGGTCCGTCACATCGAAACTTCCTGACAGAGTTTCGTTCCCAATCTGCACTGGAACAGGCCTGAGTGTGTATGTGCATCAATTCAAGGTACAACTCTAAATCAGTTTGACACAATGGTCGAATATGTCGTACTGAAAAAAATCTTCAACCAAAGTTCAAATGCATCTATTTGAATACCCAAACAATGAGTTTATCTTTGAACTAACGCCAAAAGTTCAATACAGTACGTGCCAAAAGTGCCCGGTAATAACGGCGCGATGATCAGTACAATGACAAAGAAAACACGTGTCTACTTTCATTTGAACTAGTAACTTTATTCCCCATCTGCACCTAATCAATCTGATTATTCGATATTAGACTGGCAAATATACATTAAATGTATCACCTAAGAGTTGTGCCTCAGCTGTAAAACCCGGACCATTGAATGAGTTACTTCCATCGATGTAAGTCAGAGAAAGCCCTTCTTCGGTAGAGAAGAAAACCACACCGGCATCTAAGGGACCAGAGAGTTGAGATACCTGGTAGGTGGCCGATTGGGTCGATGGATGGTCATAGACAACAACTTCTTCTGAGGCTGTTGTCGCGAAGTTGTGGAAGATGACTTGTATAGAAGTTCCAGCTGGACCAACAAAGTGCATGGTGCAGTCCATGTTGATATCGGAAGTGGAAGGATCGGCGTACATGGGCGTGGAGAAGATGATCTTGGGGAATGCGCCAGTAAGACTCATGGTTCCTCCACAGAAACCAGTCTCATTCGTTGGCAGACCATCTTTGTTCCCAAGAGAAGCAAAAATAAGCAAAGCTACATGAATTTAACGGGGATTATCATAGTGTATTCAATTAAGTATATAATGAAATCATTTAGCACGAGCGTGATATTTGCATTTAACATTTATTATGGGAGCAGATACACATGATACAAGACAGAAGCCCTGTTAACTCAAAGTCAACAAGCCTACGTGTTCTTCGGCTTACCATGCTTACCGAGAACGTTTTTTGTCCCATGAAACCGTTAGTCTTATAAACCTTTATTCTTACTAAAAAAAAAATGCCAAGCAGATCGTAGGCATTCTGTCCCAGGATGACTTTTACACCCTTAAAAATTCATAAACATTGCAAAAGTCATTCTGGGACAGAATGCCTACGATCTGCTTCTGTCCCAGGATGACTTTTGCAATGTTTATGAATTTGTAAGGGTGCAGACGTCATTATTCTTGGGGAGGGTCCTTTTTCAACACTGCAACTTTGCCACTGCTTTCACCAGTCCGTTTTGTGGATAGCTCTACTGATAACATTCTCTATCAGTCTGTTTTTCTAATATGAATTTAGTTCTTGAAATCTGTAGAAGTTGTCTAGAGGGTGGAATATTAGGCTAAATGGACAAGAAACGTAGAAACGTTGTACCTAGAATGCGTGCTTCAGCAAGAAAACCGCGTCCATTAAAAGCATCATTTGCGTCATCGTAGGTAATTGTCAATCCTCCTACAGACGAATATACCACGGTGGGCGCCGTAATCGTACCCGAGAAATAGGCAACCCGGGTTGTCAACGAATTTAGATGGTAATACACAGAGATACTCTCGCTGGAGGTTGTCTGAATGTGAAGAAAGGTCAGTCGCACCTGCTTTCCCTCAGGGGATGTGACTTTCATTCTGCAATCAACATGAGCGTCTGCTATGGATGGGTTATAGTAAAGGGGCGATGAGAAACTTATCATTGATGCTGACTGATCGAGAGGGATCGTCCCGCCACAGAATCCAGATTGAGAAGATGGAATCGTATCTGCAAGACAAAATGAATTAATGAACATATTTACCATTCTTATCGTCGTATTCCTTACAATCTAAGCACTGTAGTTTGATCACAAGGGTAAGGTTTACTAGTTCATAAACCTAGTGTCAGGTTATAGTTTGTCAAGCAGTCAAAATATGATCGACTCACCCAATATTTGAGCGACTGCACGGAATCCTGGTCCATTCCTGGATCTGCTGCTGTCATCGTAGACGACCGTGAGACCACCTTGTGTAGAGATGACCGCTACACCTGTCTGTAAGGGTCCGTAGATATAGGACACCCTGTGTTCTGTGGATTTGGAAGATGGGTGGTCGTAAATAGAGATCTCCTCATTCACCGTTGTATCCACGTCCTGAAGAGTCAGCTGAACTTGACGACCCGTTGGAACCAAGATGTAGATCAGACCATCAGTCATAACTTCAGCAGGGGATGATTGAGAGTACAGTGGAGAGTAGAAGGAGATGTTTGGTCTGGTATCCGTCAAGTCGATGGTCCCTCCAAGTAGGCCATGGAGAGTACTCGGCATATCATCTAGGAATTTCGTTATAATTCAGAGACAAGCGTTATTCCCAGGTGTAAGAGACAGAGATAGGGAACGGATGCGGTAAAGAGCAAGAGAGAGGGAGAGAAAGGGGGGTGGGAGGAGGGAGAGATGTGGACAAGTTTGTAGCTTTGGGGGAAGGACAAAAGAGTGATTTGATTTCTTATTTAGTACATTTATTAATGATTCTATTCTCATTAGGGTTTGGGAATAAGAAATTTTTTGCATCAAAAAGACGTTTCCTTTCATGTCCTTGTCCGACTGGCACAGGTGTTACTCTCCATATCTGCATTAGGTACACAGTGAAGTAGATTAAAAAGAAGGAAGAAAAGAGATACACTGGTAAAGCAAACCCACCAAATATACGTGCTTCTGCTACGAAACCACGTCCATTGTAATCATTAGCGTTGTCTTGATATATGATAGTCAGTCCTGCCCTTGACGAATAAATCGTAGCCCTGGCGTCCACTTGTCCGGAGATATACGCAAGACGTTGAGAGGAAGAAGCTTCGTACTCATAGACCGAAATGGCCTCATTAGTCGTTGTTTCTATTTCTAGGAACGTCAACTGCACTTGTTTCCCTTCTGGACGCAAAATGTAGAGCGTAAAATCTATTTCAACGTTGGCCATTGAAGGGTAGTTGAAGAGAGGGGTGGTAAAAGTGTGGTTTGGTGACGAGTCTGTAAGGGCGATAACGCCGCCGCAGAGTCCCTCGCTTTCAAGGGGAACACCATCTTTCGAAAAAAAATTCGGAGTACAAATAAGTATTCAGGTTAAATATTAGTGTTAATGTAATCTGATAAAACAACAGAATCAATACCCACACTGCATACTAAACATTATTATTCCCAAGAACATTTAAAACTGTTACCTTTGTGTGAAATAATCTGGCAAAACGGTTCATTAAATTCAACTTTACAAGTTTGTAGAAAGCAAGTGTTTTCTTGATCCACGGACTAGCCAATGTGGGTCTTTTTTATTATTGTTAAGATTATAGAGCTTTCCTTACAGTAATACCGACAAGAATGTTTGCACGAATGAAAGTATTCATTGAAAACTATTAAGCTGTAGGTTGGTATTATTCTTCTGAAAAAAAAAACCCCACCAAAAACGTATACATCAACAGTTGAGTTACAGGTGGAAGAGAAGAATCTGAATACCTATTTCAGTCATATCGAAAGGAGCGCATGAGTAATGAAAGATACATGCCCCCCACCAAATGACACAACGACCACGAATTAGTTTCGAATTAAAGATCGAACAGTTTCAAGGGTTCTGCTTTATCCAGTGAGCCTTCACACTTCCTTGTTCACCACAGTGCTGTAGCTGTACAGCGTGCATCAATAAAAACGTTACACTTTTGAAAAAAATTATAAAAATTTAAGGGCCTATTCCAAAATATTTCGAAGTTTTCATGTTGGTAGATGTTCAGTAGTCTTAGCTATCAAGTGCCATCGACATGCTTGGCCGAACACTGACCATTTTTTCAGAGTCTGAAAAATTACTTGCGCCAAATTGAAAGAAGAGGGAAAATTAAACCAGAGTGTAAATAAGTACTCCCATTCAAAGAAATTGCTCATTGCCACAGAGTTGCCCGATTGCCTAACAGGTTGACCGACTGATCGATTGTTTCTGCATTTCATTTGTCAATAATTTGATCAATCCGTGATTGATTGGTTGTTGATTAAATGATTACCTTGACTGACTTATGGATTGATTGACAGAATAGTTAAATGTATAACTGAATGGTTGAATATTCGATTGTTTGAGCATTTTATATATCAGTAATGTAATCAATCCATTGACTGATTGGCTGTTCATTAAATACCTTAATATTGACTTGTTGATTGACGGACTGACTGACTGGCTGAATGGTAGGATGACTGACTGATGCAATGACTGACTGATCTATCAGTTGCGTCTGTTAAAAGAGGGGCTATTAAACAAGTTGTCCGACTAAGTACTCCTGTTCAAACAAGTTACTATTTTTTCATGAAATTATAATAAAGTTTCGATAGTCTAGGAAGCTTGAAAGTGATTTCACTGCTTTATGCATGGGTGAGAACTAAAATGTGTAAAATCACATCAAGATCTTTAGAGGACACAATTCACAACTCACAGACACATGCCAGTCATTCAGTCAAGAATAAAAGTACCAAATTAATAACACTTCAGATCATTAAACCAACCAATCAGTCAATCAATCAATCAATCAAAAATCAATCAACAATCAGCACATTAATATATCAACCGATAGATCAATCAGTCAATACATAATGCAGTCAGTCATTCAACTATTCAGCTAACCAGTCAGTCAGTCAAGCAACTAGTCAATCAATAAAGTAATCATTTAATCAACAGCCAATCAATTATTGACTGATCAAATCATTGACAAATAAAATGCCCAAACAATCGATGAGTCAGTCAACCATTCAGGCAGTCGGGCAACTCTGTGGTAAATAACAATTTCTTTTAATGGGAGTACTTGTTTGGACTGCTGGTTAATAATTGTTCCTCTTCTTTCAATTTGGCGCAAGTCATATTTTACACTCTGAACAAAAACAGTCAGTGTTCGGCCAAGCAGAATCAAATATTTGTTTTGTGAGTGGCACTTGACAGATGAGCCTACTGGGCATCTATCAACATGACAAACTCTTCGAAATATTTGAAATATATTTTTTATAATTTTTTTTTTCAAAAGTGTAACGTTTTTATTGATACACCCAGTATAGAGAAAAGTACTCCCAATTCCCCCTCTCCCCTCCCCCCCCCCCAAATCGAACAGTGAAATAATGAAGCAACTTGATCAGGTGGACTGCAAATTTGCATTTCATTTTCGAAGTAAAAATCGGTCCCCCATTCCTCAAGTGCCCCCTCCGTAGGTCGACTCAAGCTACGCCACCAGTTCATAAGAGAGGTGTTCTCTTACCCAAGATCCTGACTTCAGCTTGGAATCCCAGACCGTGAGTAGTTAGACTATCTGCTGAATAGACCAAAGTGAGGCCCCCTTGTGAAGAGAACACGGTTGACCTTGCTTGCACAGTCCCGTACAAGGTGCTCACAAGGAATTCCGTGTCATCGGATGACGGATGGTCGTAGATTCGGACGTACTCGTTGGTCATCTGGGTATCTAGCAAGCTTGCTTGGACTTCCTTACCGCTGGGACTGGTGATATACAAGGTGCACTCGGCTGCGTAAGATGATGTAGTCGGATTCTCGTAGGTAAGGGATGAGAAGCCAAAAGTCTGTCTAGAGTCGGTCAGAGCTATAATACCTCCACAAATACCAGACTGAGAGGCAGGAAACTCATCTATTGCAAAAGAAAGTCGTACGTTTATGTACTAATCTCCCTACCGTGACCACTCCAGACCATTTTTTTGTTTTTTAGCATCAAATTACGCTACATGATGGGTGTACCTGATATACCAGTAAAGTAGCATTTGTTGCACAAAAGTCTTCTTTTGCAAGTACGTAACATTACAACTTCAAACATGAATCATGATGATCAAGCCTTTCTTCTATGTCAAATATGTTTTCACGGTTGTTAATGAAATTTAATTTTCAAATAGTCTGCAGGAAGTTATAAACTAACTCCATAGAAAGAACGAAAGAGCAATCGGGATTGGTCATCCTAATGGAGATTAAGCGCCCCCATTCATTTATAACTCTGTTTAATCGCGGAAGTGGACGAGAGCTAGAAATAATAACCTTACCTACGAGTCGAGCTAGTGCAAGGTATCCGGGACCATTCACTGCATTGATTGAATCACTGTAGACCAAAGTAAATCCTCCTCTTGAAGAAAATATGGTAGGAGTTCCTTCCAGGGTTCCTCTTAAGAAGGCAATACGGAAGGTTGAAGAAGTTGATGATTGGTCGTCGTAGATAGTGATTCCTTCGTAATTCGTCGTCTCTACTTTAAGGAAGGTTAACTCGACTTGCATTCCGTCCGGAACTGCAACGAAGCTCGTACGACAGTTCACACGAACGCCGAGTGTCGAGGGGGGATCGTCGAAGAAAGGATTTGAAAACGTCAGGTTCGGTGAAGAATCGCTCAAGATGATTGTGTCATCACACACCTCAGTTTGGCCGAAAGATTCTCCTATTAATGTACAATAACAAAGCATTCAGTTTTCACTTTACAATATGTTTGTTTAATCCGCTTCTTTTACTAGCCTACATAAACAACATAAATAAAGAGATGTAATTTGGATAAATGGGACTGCACACATTCCGTAGACATGCTAGATGCTCGCTTGTAAACGGAATTTAATGTTTAAACGCCTACATGTTACCTTTGTAGACGAAACTGAATGCTCTCACCTGATTTTCTAGTTTGAGTAATTCATTTCCATTCGGTTTGACAAAAGTTGGCGATCGCACGATGAAAATATCAAATTGAACGATATAATTTGTTAGTCGACGATTTGGGTGCTATTTTGACAAAATTAGACGGAAAAATCTATCGTAATACAAGAACAAAAGGAGAGCAATTAAGTGATTCAGTTATTTCACCTTCATAAATCATGTATGTAGCAGCAAGTTAGAGGGACCTGAAAGTAGGGTTTTTTTGTGGATATCCCCAGCGGTATGCAAGCTAAATCAGCATGAAAAGAATAAATTTGTTAAAAGTCCGATCATTTGAACTCTTAACAGAAAATATAAGAAACGGGTCTCACTGTACAAAAATGATAACATTGACGTATTTCAGCAAAATTAGCATCAACATGGCAATTTTTTTTTTCAGTGAGTTGTATAGTATAATGCATATACATTCTGCGGGGAAGCTGGAAAGATTTTGATGGAAAATTAAAACTGTTTTTAATTACTGATTTATTATTTAGTATTTACTGCCAATTCTACTTCGTATTTTGTCAACAGTTTTATTAGTTTCATGTGTTTTTGCTGTAAAGAGAGAAATTACATGAAAGAAGAACATATTTATTGTTTGTAGTTTCTCATTTAATGGTCGGTAACCATAATGCTCCTACAAGAGAGAGGCAGAGAGAGGGAGAGAGAAGGGGGGATGGAGAGGCTGAGCGAGCATATTGCGTTAGTTAGGGAAAATCCTTATTTTGCGTCATATCTAATTGTGAACATGGAACTTGAGTAAATATTTAAGTGCATTTAAGTGCTTCGTTTTTCACAAAGATTTCATTTGCATAAGCTATTACGATTGGAAAGCTTTGATAAAGAGGTATTTTTCTTTGGCAAATATTTACATAGTTTTAGTGCTTGCCAAATTCCATCCAGAAAACGAAAATCCTTTCTCTCCCCACTTTTTAATTCTGTTTTGCTAAAATGAATGACGGATGAATTAAATGAAAGAGGAAGTCCTGGGGGAAAATGGTAGGATCATTATTTTTAAACTTCAACACACAGGCACGCATATCAATATGCCTGAAACACTTCAATAATTTAATGTACGATAAAAGAGCAATGTAGACTCATGATGAATTATTCGATTACATATCAACAAATACAGATTCCATCTCAACAGGGGTCGCGTAAGCGGGGGGTGGGGTGGGGGAGCTGGGGGGGGGCCTTACCTCCCACAATTTCTAATAAAATGAAAGAAAAAAATGAAACAAAAGTCATACATTGTAAAAGATAAGATTTTAATTGCTCATAGGCTCGCAAAACTGTAAAAGAAAAGAGCTTCAGGGGGCCTTGTCCCCTGTCCCCCCCCCCCCGTTTGGATATCAGCTCCCATCCAACTAAAAATCGTTCCACAGCCCCTGCTGCAATATCTCCCAAGAGAGTAGCATGTAGTCTATAGTGTGTTGGGCAGATTTTCTTTTCTATATGTATATAGACGTTGTTCAAAGTCTGCATGCCAATTTCGCACTAGCCCACATCATCAATATTAAAAAAAAGGTTCCAAAATAGTTTAAAAAAAAAAAAAAAAAAACCTTGCTTACGCTCTACCGTTCACAATTCAATTAGGACATTTGTCAAAATCAATCTGTGGTTGTGTTTGATTGTGTTAATGCCCTTTTTCTGAATGGGAAGGGGTTGTGGGAATACCAAAATGAAAAAAAAAATGACTATGAAATTTCTTTCCTGCTCTCTATGATTGATAGGCCCTGCAATATGGTTAGCATAGCAAGGAGTAGAACTAGAAGTATGAAGCGAAACCCGAAAAATGTAGACCTTGCGTTGGGAAGGCAATGCAAATTGTAAGGATTCATTGCGATCAATTTATTGTCGCATGTTTTAACTAGAATATGTAGGGTTTTTTTACACAACACTGGCTATTATGAGGACAAGTTGAAGCACCTGCCAAGCTTAGCATCCAAAGAATAGCATTTCCCGTCTCCATGCTTTTTAGGTGCCTCTTAATCATTTATATGATAACATACATATGCACAACAGAAAAAAGATAATCTGAATATTCAAGACTTTGCATAATAAATAAACCATTAAGAGACTTAAGGCATATGACCACTCACAAGGATGCTCATGAGAAGATGATCAATCCCAAACCTCCTTTCATTCCATTTTGCCCAGAAAGAGATGCAAGAGATTGAAGGAAGGCATAAGTATTGAAATTAACTTTAGAAAATTATCCAACTTGAATGACCCATGACGAAACAGACTATGACATTTGCACATTCCAGGAGTCCTAAGATGATACTGAAGTTAACTTAGATGAAACTGAATGAAAAATGTGCGAAAATGGACGGGAAATCATATACTAAAATCTAAAAGAAGAGGGGCTGCACCCCCCCCCCCCACCCGCGGCAAATGCGATCAAAACAATTCTCAAAGCATATTCTTTCTGATTTTAATATATGTCTGATGTTGATAAGAATTGCAGTTGATCGGAATTATCAACAAACTACACTTTCATGCACCCCACATCTACCCCGACAAAGATCCCGTCATGCAGTGACCCTACTGGAGCAATAGACGACCACACTTTCATAGCATTCCTCTCTTGCCTAAAATTGTTCCAGGACGACTGAACAACTACCCCCGCACATTTACCCATCGGGATAACTATCCCGTGACATCAAAATATCATTTTCACAGAGGTTATCCTGTCATGATATTCCATATTAAATATATGGACTCAAAATACAACTGTTATCCGTTTTAATCCTTTCGCAGACGCATAGGGTTGCTAAACGTTAAACTGCTCACTCATTTTCGACCCAACAATTACAGCTTTGTGAGAGATTACTTAATATACTATTCAATTTTTTCATTTGGAAGTTGTAGTGAAACGCTGACCGAACTTATCTTCCGGCCACTGTAATGTTGCCCAGACTTTATTTCGTCAAAGACACACGGTTGGGGTCAGGGTTGCACTAGGGTTTTAGATTACCGGCTTTAGGGTTAGGGTTTAGTATTGTGTTTGAGCCATGGTTTAATCCAGCGTTCGGTAGTGTACGAAATTGATGAGGAGCGACGGTCGCCGGAGCAAAAGACTTCATCTCAGTAAAACACGAGGTGAGAGAATCTCTAAACTGCTTACCTGCACATAAGTCCATCCAGACCAGAAATATGAAAAGGAGAAGATGTTGATATATGGCACCCATTTTCAATCTTAGTTTCTTCAGCAGGTACTGGAAAATGTGGTAATCACACTTTCAATAGCAGAATACCACTATACCACTATACTGATCACTTTCCAAGGCGTTGGCAAAAATCTTTTGTCAGCTTAATGAGACGACTGGGGGCGTAGTTGCGCTACCCTTCACCGTACCCCATACACTTTGGGGAAACGGACATGTAGGCCTACGTCTAGCTCTAGAAAACAAGCCAAGTGTCCCCCCCCCCCTCCCCTTTTTTGTTTTTTTGTTTTTGTTTTTTGTTTTTTACTCATAATTAGATTGTAGAGAAATGATACAGTCTAGACCCGCCTGGTCTTGTTTTAAAGGAGAAGGAAACCCTGTGGCAATCCTCAAAAAGGCAATGTTGCTTCTAAATGACAGGTTTCTGTGGAGAACTATGCATATATTTTGTACACTTAATTTCCTATTTTCCCCATTATCTCTAAAGATGCTGTATGTATCTTTGTGAACTCAGCATATGTTGTGTAAAATACATTTTCCCATGATATATCTTGAGCTAAGAAGGAGACAAACTGCACCTTCAGGGATAATGGAGAAAATATGAAATTTGGTGTACAAAACATATTGAGAACTGTCCTTCTAAACCTGCTATTTTGAAGCAACATTGCCAATTGGAGGATCGCCACTGAAAGTAAATCATGACTTTTCAAACTTTCATAACTTTTTTTTATATTGTAACCGATTTTGATACCTTTAAGGGTATTCTCAGCCTTTTCATTGCGATGAATATAAAAACTTTAGTTTGACTTTTGTATTCGCGACATCTGTTGTAAGCCTCTTTATCATTTTCGCGTTTTGATTTTTGTCTTTCAATCTGGTTTTCTTGATTTTGAAAATATTTGCTTTAGTGCAAGGATTAGCCCAAAAGTTTGATATGAATATAAAAATCTCTAATTTAGTGTTTGTCCAAACATGATGAAAACAGTCCACGTATCGGCAAAATTACTAAACAAGAAGAACACAATATAGTAATGCATTGATTGCCAACTAGAATTTTTTCGATCCGCATTTTGGGGGTCTCCCCTTCTTCAGGGATATAAATTTACAATGCAAGATTATGCAAAATAATAACAAAGAAGAAAAAAAAAAAAACCTCCCTTCGCCTTCTTCCCCCTTCTTCCCCCTTAGGGGGGCCTCCTCTCCTTGGCAATCAATGCATTACTGTAGTCATGATATTGTTCTTCATATTTAGTTTTTGTAAATTCTTATGCACCATGTGTTAGGAATAAATTCTTATACATTTTATCATTTATATTCAATAATTTTTCCCCCTTGTATTTTAATGTATCATTGTAATGAATCGTATGTAAAACATCACATTGATGCAATTCATTTGAAATGTACACGTTTTTCAATGTTGATACAGAAACCATGCAATAAATCCATTATAGATAATCAAATATCTTCTGTTTATAGGGGCAGTGATGGGGGGGGGGGGTGATTTCATTATGGTTAGTTTGGTTGAAACAAAACTTGAAACAAATATATATATATATGTATGTAAATATTTTTCATACCCAAGCAGGGATGAATTCCGGATTTAATGAACGTCCCGAAAAGATAAATCTGAATTAATTTATAATATGTGTAGCGCCTCTTTTGGCCAGCCATAACCTACGCAAGACATGTGATGGCGCTGCTGCATGTTGATTAGAAAGCTATGACGGAGATATGACGGGTTTGGCCTGGGTTTGTCTCGAAAATTGTCGTTGCACTTGGTAAGGACTGAAACACGTAACGGACGACTAACCAACTAAAGCTGAG
Organism: Echinometra lucunter; assembly: GCA_029962745.1. Classification (NCBI taxonomy): domain Eukaryota; kingdom Metazoa; phylum Echinodermata; class Echinoidea; order Camarodonta; family Echinometridae; genus Echinometra; species Echinometra lucunter. Next base: position 33,109 of record JAPZVO010000217.1, on the reverse strand, counting down.
TTTATAGTCAAGAAGTTAGACTTATGACGGTTTCGAGAACCATTCCCCGAGATAGCATGCAGGTTCATTAACAGATTCAGATGAAGGTACTAGAGGCAAAGGACTGGCCAGCGCTCCAACATCCAGAACACGATCAAAAGGCTGTCGCAATACAGTCAATGAATTGAAAGAAGATTGTTAATGATATACCCCAAGAAGTAGAATAATGATATTTTGATTTTGATATAGACGTAGAATTTAAAATTTTGTGATTATCTTAATTCATGCACTGAAAACGTTAGGACTATTATCACGATTATTACGAAGAATTTTTGATAAGATTTGATATAAATGAATTCACCTTTAACCATCTTAAAACTCTTCTTTGATTCTGACAATGAAACTTCCTTTTGTAAATACAAGACCATTATCATCAAAGGAAGTGAAACACTGTAATCTACTAGATCATCCAGTTTAGAAATTGATATCAAACAAATGTAAGATTTGGACACAGTAAAAATTGACGACGGTCGCATTTTGATTTTTTAATGTAGAGGGATTCCATAAAAGTGCAATTCGGACGATAGAAATGAATCTATTAAAATCTAAAGCTTTCTATAAATCTATAAATGTCCAGACACAAAGCCTATAATTTTACCATCTTTAAAGTCACCTTATTATGCAAATTAATTAATTACAGATAGCGTGAGAACTGAGAGGTGGAGTGTTATATCGAAATTGGATATGAAGAAGTATAATAACTTTATAAGGAAAATTATGCAGGCGATTATAAATACATACTTCTAATGATGGACAGTATTAAGGATAATTCAGAGCATTTAGAGAGAGAGAGAGAGAGAGAACATGAGAGAGAGAAGAGAGAGAGAGAGAGAGAGAGAGAGAGAGAGAGAGAGCGATCGTGAGCGAGGGGAGTGTGAGAGCTCGATCGGAGAGAGTGAGTGCGTGACCGATCTTATTATCTCGCCGCGAATCCTGCTTACTTTAGTTCTGCATGAGAAGCTCGACAATCTTACAAAGAGAATGAGTTTTATAAAAGTTTGTGTAATCATCTCAGCTGTAATGGCACTCGGAGGTAGTGTCGTTTACCCCGAAGGAACAGATGTTTTAATTGAATTTAATAATACTTTCCAAGATAGAGTGAATGTTACACTTCAGTATGCAAACCGACTACCATTCTATCGCAATGGAATGATTATCAACACGGGGCTTCGTGGCAGTCAGCATAAACGCTTTCATGTCCGTACGCTGCCGACATCCGATGTCGTTGATTTGGTTGGAAACGTGTCAATCCTTTTCACCATCGACGATATACAGCGTGATGATGAAGGCACCTATTCTTATTTTGTACGAAAAGGTGACACTTTTCTCCAAGAATATAACAAGCAAATATTCATTTCAGTGGATTTCGTTCCTGGAGTTCCGGCATGCCATTTCCTTCATTCAGACGACAGTGGGCTTTGGACCAAACTTCAGTGTGCGGCACCCCTTGGAAGTCGGGATGGGTTGATCAAATGTTACCAAGAAGGAGAGCCTACGCCTCCATATCCATCTGCACGTCTCAACAGCACCCATATTCTGCAAGACATCTGGATAAACAATCGCATGGCCGTATCTTGCTGTTCTATGTTTGAGACCCAGGTGAAAGTTGCAGAGGAGTGTGCCGACTTTCAGATGTCCAGCATTTGGACAACAGAAGAACCCCATTTCGATCCATCTGCAAATACAGTTCCCAGTTCCCTCGCCTTTGATGATGCCTGGAGTGGTACTGGTAGGAAGGGAATACTCAGTGACCATCTTATACTCATCGCTACCATGGCTACCGGATTGCTTGCATTTGAATTGTTCTAACACGTCTAATGTCAGTTAGGCCCGACTAACCCGAGGCGTCATATTTTGCACATCACAAAAGAATATATCGTTTAGGAATTAAACATGCAATCTATGTATATTCTTATTCATCTGTTTGTTTATTGCACCCCTTCTTTGGAACACTCTTCCAGCACATATTCAGGACTCACCCACCACTGACTTAAAACATATGTATTTCGGCAACAGTTTTTGATGAAAATTTATCGAGTTTGCAGTCATTATTATAATTTATCCTTTTGTCTTGTTTAGACTTATTTCCTGTAAATTGCATGTTAATTTTCCCTTCGTTATGTAAATAATACATATTGTACATGTATTCATATGATTATCTAATGTTAATTTCTTTAGTTAGTAATATCATCTATGTAGTAATGTATCATATTGATGTTAAGTTTGTTATTTGTGTTGATATAAAGCGCCCAGAAAAATTTGTAATACATGTAATAGGCGTCACAGAGAATTGTATTATTATTATTATTATTATTGTTATTATTATTATTATTATTACTACTATTGTTATTGTGATTATTATTATTATTAATATTATTATTTGTATTATTATTATTAATTATTATTATTGTAATCATTATTATTGTTATTATAATTATTATTATTACTTTTATTAATTGTATTATTGTTAATAATTATTGTTATTATTATCAATTATTATTATTATTAATTATTATCATTATTATTATTATTATTATTATTATTATTAATTATTATTATTGTTATTATTATTATTATTATTATTATTATTATTATTATTATTATCATTATTATTATTATTATTATTATTAATTATTATTATTGTTATTATTATTATTATCATTATTGTTATTATTATTATCATTATTATTATCATTATTGTTATTATTATTATTATTATTATCATTATCAGTATTTCTTGTACGCAAACAGGGGGATGCATTTTCTGACCAATTATGATCGTCTTCCATGCAAAAATACTTTTTATAAAAGATTGCTATACCCTTCACATGTGCTGGTAACGAAGTAGTGTCGAAATAACACCTCATTGTGAGGCGAGCCGGACTTTACAGTTTCAGATACATATTTTTATATGACGTAATAAGCTATTTATGACAGTTCTAAATTGAGAGGAAGCTGTCGTAGGTACTGTGTGATTACATTCCAAACTTCCAAATAATTCCAAATATAATCTAGGAAAAAAACGATCATTGTGATCGTAAAGTAATTTTTTCACTTAACAGTTGATAAAAAACAAACTATTTTGATGAGATTGATCGTTCTAGGATATGAGCACTAGGCCTAATTATGATCATATATATGTGTGTCTGTATATATATATATATATATATATATATATATATATACATATATATATATATGACCCGCTGGGTCAATATACCCATCGAAAATGACCGTCCGTTAAAATATAATGATTTGGATCCTCGCAATTAATGTCACGTGATGCGCTTCGGACCAATTACACCTTGATATATAAAATCATTATATATATACATATATATATATATATATATATATATATATATATATATATATATATATGTATATGTGTATATATATATATATATATATATATATATATATATATATGTATATATATAATGATTTTATATATCAAGGTGTAATTGGTCCGAAGCGCATCACGTGACATTAATTGCGAGGATCCAAATCATTATATTTTAACGGACGGTCATTTTCGATGGGTATATTGACCCAGCGGGTCACAGTCAATTTACAATGAAGCAAAGGACTGCACTTGAAATATCGCATTTACTTGTGTGTTATATCATGCGCTTAAAATCCATGCAGAAACCCCAGTGGCCAGTGAGAATGGGTTTCCATGGTACCTTTTGATCATTAACTATCGGTTGTCTGAGCAAATACGAAGATACCTCACTATGTTGAATACGATGCACTGAATACAAAACATTTATAATGCAAATACAAATGTTTTGTTCCTTTTGCAAAGTGGACAGTTCTTTTTTTTTTTTTTTCGATATTTCACATTTCACATTACATGAATATATTGCCTTTCATTTTGTAGATTTCAATTTATTTTGATATGTGTGTGAAACACATAATGTGAAATTTTCTTCAACAATATCATCATTGTTATTTTTTGTAATCCATGTTTTCAATTATTTATCTATATTCTGCTTAACAAAGTTATTCATATGTTTCATAAGATTTCTGTTGGCGCTAGCTGCCATACTTTCAAGGAAATTGCCTACAATCGCAGCCCTCCTTCGGCAATTTTTTATGTTTGATGATAATGACTTGACATTCATTAAAAAAAAATAAAGGTGCTTTCACACATGATGCGACAGTGTGGTACCACGCTGTGGCGCCACACTGTTTCGTCTTCACACATGGTGGGACTTTGTGTCATCACATGTCATATGCTAATGAACGCGCATTAACGCGTAAACTTTCAATAAGAGAGCATATTGTCAAAACTTGCGCAAGCAAGCTCATGGCAACAATTTTTGCGCTAACTTTTTAGAAATTGATTGGTGCGCATTTTTTTTTTTTTTTATCTAGGCAGCAAACAAAAGTGTGTCCTGCCTCGGCGACATTATTTGGTCGCCCTATACCCCATAGGCTTGTACACAAAAATGTGTGGTGACATCATGTGTGAAAGCACCTTAATGGTTGTAATACTTTCCCATATATGATTCATTGTCAAACAAGTACTTTTGTATTTTACGTTACGGAAAATGTTGTACTTACATGAAAGTAGAAGAAAATCAAATCAATTCATTTGTGCATACTGAAGATCATCACTCTATACTTGATCATTTCATTTGTAGTCGGAGACTAAACAGTAATCTCGCAGATGTTCACAACCATGTCACACATACCAATTCAGAATTAGCACTTCATAATCAAGACATTTGGGCCAATTTTGGAGTAATGGTCTTTGGGCTAAACGACAGTGTGCGGCACTACTTGGAAGTCATGATGGGTTGATTAAATTTTTACCAAGGAGGACAGCCTACGCCTCATATCCATCTGCACGTCTCAATATATATTCTGCAAGACATCTGGATAAAGAATACCATGGCGGTATCTTGCTGTTCTATGTTTGAGACCCACTTGAAAGCTGCAGAGGAGTGTGCCGACTTTCAGATGTCAGCATTTGGACAACAGGAGTACCCCATTTCGATCCAACTACAAATACAGTTCCTTGTTTTTTCTCATTCGCCGATGCCTCCGACAAATGCAGTGGTAGTCCTGCGAATAGGATACTAAGGGAAATACATACACTCGTTTACTACTTCTCACTAATTGTAACAGGGTTATTGCAGTCGGACTGCCTTTCATGCAGTAAAAGCAAGGAACATGTTCTTTTAATCTATGTTAAATGCCCAGGCAAAATACTAACAACAAGGGATGGACTCTTACTTCGTTTCGGTCTCGGTTTGCTGAAAATTGAGCGTCATTGCGATATGCTCCCCTCAACCAGACAGTCTAGTCTAACTCTGAATGCCTGGACACAATGATTATGTAGAAATTGTAGATATAAACAATCTACGATACCGCATACTGTAACGTTCTAAATTCAGCTGCAGTATGATGTTATGGTTTTATCATGTATATGCATATCTTGCCGAATGATTATTTTTTTCTCTCTTCTTTTCTCTTTCTCTTATTCTTCCTTCATGACCCTACGTCTACCTTCTTCTCTTCTTTTTATTTCCCCTTACACTCTTCTCTTCTTTTCTGCTTTTCACTTCTCGATACTCTCATCAACTTCCGATAGCTCTTCTTTTTTAAACCATTTCTTTTTTCATTTTCTATGGAGTGAATAATGGACTCACTGTAACTTGATTTAGTGTGTAATATCTTGAGCAATTTGCCGTCCTATTTTGTCCATGATATAATTATGCGGTATCGTAGGTTGCTTATATCTACGATTTATTATAATTATATTTTGAACTGGTTTTTATTGCTTGATTTCCTCTGATATGGAAAAATGATCAACAAAATCTGTTTTATTGACTCTCTAGGTACTGCAAGTCATGCTGCTGCCTCATCTCTCTCTCTCTCTCTCTCTCTCTCTTTCTCTCCCTCTCTTTCTCCCTATCTTACTCCAAACCTCTTCCCTTCCTTCTTATTTCTCTCTATCTCATTGACCATGTCTTCTTTCTACTGCTTTTTTTCTCTCTCTTCACCCCCCCCCCCCTCTCTCTGTGCCTTTTAGTTTCTATGCACTCTTTCTCTCCGTCTTTGGTCTTTTTTAAAAAAACCTTTCTTTTGCTTATCCCTTCTTCGCTCTTTAGTCGTTATCACATCTTTCCTTCGTTGTGTTACTTTATCACCGTCCTTCTTTTTATTCTTTGTTATTATGTTATTAATTCTTATATTTTGAACCAGTTTTTATTTTTTTTATTTCCTTGAATCCTCTGATTTGCATGCTTTAAGGTGGACGGTTGATTGAGTGACATAGCGGGGGAGGGCGTGATGCAGAAAAGAGGGAAGAACACGGTCTAATTATATGAAAGATTACCTTAGTTGATTGGCCTAATATGTTTTTATACTTAATTGCAATTTGATATTTTGGAATTAACATGATCACAATAAGCTGATCATTAATATTTTGGGAGAAGCTTGGCTGGACGCAGTCAGATATAGGAACACATTATCACTAGACCATCAATATTCAAATAACGAACAAAGTCACAAAAGGTAAACAGTGAGGTCAACAAGAGGTTACCATAACAATTGTGCTGAAAGCGCGCTTTCGCCCAAGACGTCATTGCTTCACACGTTTTTCTGCCAGAAGGCAACAAATTTTATTCCCTCCCACCCAGCCCAGATTACAATGTATACATTGAATGTCATATGCAAGTGATAGGTATCTTATACAATTTTTGTGGTGGGATATGATCCATATATATGAATACACATGCAGTTGCATGGTCACAGGCTGGGCAACATGAAGAAGCCTGCTCATCATTATGATGAGCCAAGTTTGGTTAAAGGCATTGGCTAACATTGTTATGATTTTAAAAAAATCTCATTTTGTTACTTTAAAATGGGATAAACATTAGGGTTATAGTGTAAAAATACCAGTATGAAAAGTTCAGAGCATAATATCCACAGGAAGTATTTTTAAATATTAGAAATGTGAACCAATGTTTGAAAAATATACGAGGGTCGGTTGCATAGACCCAACGTAAGGAGTGCGCATGCGCACATGACTCAACGGACCGCACTGTGTGTATTGACGTATCACGCGGCGGAAGGCAAGTAACGGTATTTTTGAATTCGCGCAAACGGTCCTCTTAGTTCAGTGTCTCTCGAGACAAAAGCTAATAAAATCGCGGTTTGCGTCTAACTTACAGCTTTTCCTTCCAAATTATGGTTGGTTTCGGGGTTTTTTAGTATAAATACAAGTACTCATACACATGTTTCATCTTAGTTTGAGAATTTTTTAAATCAGCTGCTCACAAAGTTAGCCAATGCCTTTAATGTATCTAGATCAGTCCGAATCGCATAATGGCGGGATTTCTCGTTCGTTATATTGATGACCCATGTTCAGTACATTTATCTGGATTGCTCCAAATCGTGTAATGGCCAGAGTTTGTGTAGGATGGGGCAGTTTGCCTGCCACTGTAGTTACCATCCTGTAGGCAGGTAAACCGTTTGCAGGTCAAGTTACCATTGCCCAGCTTGCTCATCATCCCGATGAGCCACGCTTAGTATATTTATATAGTTGCCCCAGATGATACCAGTTCACGTAACGGCGGGAGGTTGGGTAGGATGGGGCAGCTTGCCTGCCACTGTATTTACCATGCCGTCGGCAGGTAAACCATTTGCGGGTCGAGTTATCATCGCCCAGCTCACTTGCCAATCTAGTTACCATTCAGTTGGCTGGTGAAGTGTTTGCGGGGTCAAGTTACCATTGCCCAGCTCGCTCATCATTCTGATGAGCCATGTTTGGTACATTTATCTGGATTGCTCCAAATCTTGTAATGGCCAGAGTTTGTGTAGGATGGGGCAGTTTGCCTGCCACTGTAGTTACTATCCTGTAGGCAGGTAAACCGTTTGCAGGTCAAGTTACTATTGTCCAGCTGGCTCATCATCCCGATGCGCCATGCTTAGTATATTTATCTAGTTTGCCCCAGATGATACCAGTTCACGTAACAGCGGGAGGGTGGGTAGGATGGGGCAGCCTGCCTGCCACCGTAGTTACCATCGGTCTGGCAGGCGAACCGATTGCTGGGTCAGGTTACCACCGCCCAGCTCGTTCATCATTTTGACGGGTCATGCTCAGTAGATTGATCTAGATTGCTCTAAATCACGTATTGCTGGGTCAGGTTACCATCGCCCAGCTCGTTCATCATTTTGACGGGTCATGCTCAGTAGATTGATATAGATTGCTCTAAATCATGTAATGGTGGGAGGTTGGGCCGGATGGGGTAGCTCGCCTGCCCCTCTAGTTACCATCCCATTGGCAGGTAAACCGCTTGCTGGGCCAAGTTATCCTTTCCCAGCTCGCTCATCATCGTGATGAGTCACGCTCAGTAGTTTGATCTAAATTGTGTAGAGTGCTAAAAAACGATATGATGCTCCGAATCACGTAATGGTGGGAAGTTAGGTGGAAAATGTTTTGGGGGCATTAGCATCACAAGAAAGATGCGAATTGCCACTCTAGGTACCATCCTGTTGGCAGGTAAACTGCTTGCTGGGTCGAGTTACCACCGCCCAGCAATCACTTGATAAATATTTATACCAGTCCTTATGCCACTCAAAAGGCATAATAGTGTTTACTCTGTACTTGTTCGATAATAAGTAATGGTAACCGCATATTTTTGCATACTTGAAATTAGTCCAGTTACTATGTTGTGAAAACGGTGTTAAAACACTAACTTACATGACTGACCGTGTTCTCATGAGTTTGACACAAGACAAAGTGTCGAGTTTGAATACTGCCTTATGTTAAAAGAAGTGTTAAAAACTGCGAGACATATCATTGTTTATTGTCTGAGTGTGCCTTAATATTGTATCCAAATGGCACGGAGTTGGTATCCCTGCATTCTAGCAAATAAGGCAGATTGTTCTGGTATTCTGTATATATGTTGGTGATATTATGAATCGTATTCAAATGGCATCACGTTTGTATCGCTGCCTTCGAGCAGAATTAAACAACAAGCAATGGCAATCACGAGTCCACAGAGCTTTCTTTCCAAAAATTTACGACGTTTGTACATGTTTCATTGATCAATTTTGTATTGTACTGTGTTTATTTCTTATTTCTTCTCCTCTTTTCCTTGCCTTTGTAAACTTCTTTTTAGAAAAACTTCCTTTCTTGTATTTTACGTTCCTTATTCTTCTTGTTTTTCTTCTTCTTCTCTCTCTTTTCTCTCTCTCTGCGTCCCTTTACCTCCCTTCCTTACTTTCTCAATTAATTTCTGTTTCTCTGTCTTGTCATTCATGTTCATTTATATTATGGAAGGGTATTTTACATGTTTACAATTTACTTACTGCTTATTATTATTATTATTGTATGTCATCTGCTTATTAAAATATATACACTTGATTTTTCAGTCTTCGGACTGTTTGTCCAGTTTTTATTCAAATAAAAAGGAATTTATCTTTCTATCTATATATAGTGTAGTGTAGCATGAGGACTCTCCACCTGCATTGTAAAACTGCATTTGTGTATAATTTAAACATTGGTTAAGAAGCAAATACATTGCACTTGTAATCAATTCTATTTATCAATGGAAAGAAATTACCAGGATTTTGCATTCATAATATATTTATTCTTTTCAAATCATACCTTCCTAGCACTTATGCCTTAAGCAAGGCATTTTATCTACATTGCTCTTTTATCGTAAATCAAATAGATGAAAATGCTTTAGGCATTACTGATACCAACGTGTGCACGTGTTTTTTTTTTTTTAAATATTGACTGTCTGTACCGGGGTTCAGAGAAGGATATAAACAATTATAGGCCTTTTTCTGTTGTTAGCCATGTCACTATATATCGCTTTCACACCAAGGTACGGTCGCTGGGTACGGTCGCAGAGACCGTACCCAGCGACCGATCGGAGGTGCTTTCACACCGCCGTCAAAATTTGGTCAGGCCCTGAGCGATCGGTCGCAGTATAGCTAACCTAGCCGGAAGCGGAAGTAGAGATAGCGCGTGGGCATGTATGGGGGGGGGGGGGGGGGGGGGTGGGGGTCATTGCATTTCGATCGGTCGCAGAGCACGATGTGCTTTCACATCAAGTTTGCATCAGTCGCGATTAGTCGCTGAAGTACATCTTAGGTCGGACTCAGCGACCGATCGTTTTGGCCGGAAAAGATCGGTCGTTGAGTACGATGAAATGCTTTCACACCATGGTTTCATCGGTCTCTGCGACCGTATCCAGCGACCGTACCTTGGTGTGAAAGCGGTGAGATGCAATCTCAACTTCTTGAGTATTTAAATGAAATTAATATGATTAATCTCGATCAATCTGCCTTTTTACCTAATCACTCTACTTTAACATGTCTTCATCGTATAATTGATGATTTTTGTGAAGCTCTAAATGAAAAGGAAATGGTGGCAGCTTGCTTTTTAGATATTTCTAAATGCTTTGATTGCTTGAATACGATTTGCTACTGCATAAATTAGAGAAATATGGAATATTAAGTAATCAGTTCAAGTTCAAGTTCAGGTTTTATTTCCAATATAACACAGGACATAATTTTTTTTTCTTCTTTTAAGCAGAAATATCGTAAATAAACAAACATACAACATTTTCCCCTCTAATTAATATCAAAAACAAATTAAATGTCTGCTTGACATAGTGTATTAAAAGAAAAAAATGATATTGGAAAAGAGAAATCCACAAAAAAGCAATGCTTGTAGTGACGTGGATTCCTCAAGAAAGAAAAAGGAAAGTACAGAAAAGAAAACAGAAGAATGTGTGATACAGAGGTAGGTGAAACGGCAGTATATATTACAGTTGCAGATTCAGTCACACAGTGAGGACTCCGCCAGATGAACGATGCGTTGCGCATTTGAGACAGTTAAAGAAGAGAAAGGACAATAGGAAAAGAGAGAAATAAGACAAGATAACATAAGACAAGACAAGACGAAAGAGGGACAAGACAAGAAAAGACAAGACAAACAGACAGGAAACACAAGGGGGGAAAGAGGAGAAAATAGCAAGAAATTAAAAGGAGGAAATGGGAGATGGGCTGCCACAGACCAACATGACATAACATGACCGACAACCAGACTGAAATATAAAAGGAATAGACAGGTGGGAATTTCGTATGTATAGGATAGTGCGATGACCTAGATTAGACGTAACAAAAATTGAAATCTCAGTTCCAATGTTAACTGTTGTAAGAATGGAGCAGGAAAAGTTTGAGCTTATGTTTAAATGCATTCAAAGAGACACTATCTTTAATATCATTACTAAGAGAGTTCCAGAATTTGGGACCGTTGTATATGAATGTGTTTTTGGCTAGTGAAGTTCTGCAGAAAGGTAAATGAAATTCGTAAGAGCGTCTCGTTGGATAGTTATGGTAAGATTGATTTTTAAGGAACATGGCATCAAAAATAGTTGTACATAAATTGCCCTAACTGGAATAAATACAGGTCTCTGACCTTCAATATTTTACTCTCAAAGAACAACGATCCGTGTGTGAACGGAAGGCAGAGCTATGAATAACACGAAGTGCCTTTTTTTGCAAAAGTAACAATCTGTCCAATAGATATTGATGGGTATTTCCCGAAGCAAGAATCCCATAATTCAAATAGGGTAAAATTAAAGATGAATAAAGCATAATAAGTGATGAAGAAGGAATAAAAAATTTCAGTCTGTTGATAATACCTATATTTCGTGAAATTATTTTGCATATATTTTCAATGTGATTTTTCCAAGAAAGTTTGTTGTCAACTATAATTCCAAGAAATTTTGTATGTGGAACAATTTCTAAGGGAGTATCATCAAAAATAATGTTCATTGGTAATGCATTTATGGAATTACTGAATAGTATATATATTTTGTTTTCTTGAGATTCAAAGATAATCTATTAGCCATTATCCATTCAGTAACTTTTAATGAGTTCAGAGTTAATAACATTGACTAAAGTTTGTGGGCACTGGTGGGAGAAAAATAAGTTGGAGTCATCAGCAAACAAGATAAGTGACAGAATTTGGGATGACCTACAGAAATCATTAATGTAAAGGGTAAACAACAGTGGGCCCAGGAGGCTACCCTGAGGGACTCCACATTTTATATCTTGCATGTTAGAATTATGACCTTTAACAAAAACATATTGTTGTCTACCGGATAGGTAGCTCCTGAACCACTCCAAGGCCTTCCCTCGCACCCGATAATGTGACAATTTATGTAATAAGATTTCATGATTGATGGTGTCGAAGGCCTTGGAAAAGTCCGGGAAAATGCCCACCAGGTGACAAGATTTGTTGAGAGCACTTACTACTTTATCAATAAAATTCAATAACGCATGAGTGGTGCTGTGCTTTTCGCGGAACCCAAACTGAACATCAGACAAAATACTATGTATTGTAAAAAAAAATTGGCAGTTCTAACGTAGACTATTATTTCGAGGATTTTAGAAAAAAGAAGTCAACAAAGAAATAGGTCGGTAATTACTGACGTCCAAATTATCACCTTTTTTGAATAAAGGAATTACCTTAGCAATTTTCATTTTATCTGGAACTATACCTGATTCTAAGGAAAGATTGAATATATGTACCAAGGGGTAACAATAGAATTTATCACAGCTTTCAAAATGAAATTATTAATGCCATCAAAACCTGGGCTTTTTTTACTTTTTAATCCAGATACAATATCAGCTATCTCCTGACTATAAGTTGGAGCAAAAAATATAGAATTCGGATTAGGCGTGCCAAGATAGTCAGAGAAGTTTTTCGTCGCGGGAGGAATGTCTTTGGCCAAGTTTTCACCAACAGAAGAAAAATGATCATTAAAAATATTCGCAATACTGTCAGCATCATCAACAATGACATCATTAAATCTGATTTTGGAAATATCTAATTTATTTCTCGATAAGTTCATTGCCTGTTTTATAATTTTCCATGTATTTTGGATATCATGTTTATATAGAGCTAACTGTTTCTCAAGGTATTTTTTCTTTTCAAGTCGTAATATTCTAGTTAGGGTATTTTTATAACACGTGTATTTGATTTTGGATTACTCTGTACCTTTCATTTTGAATTTGTAATATAAGTTATTTTTTTCTATTAATCGAACGCAAAATAGATGCTGATACCCATGGTAGTCTTGGAACAGTTTTGTATGTGTTACGTTTGTCTTTTAACATCGGGATGTGCTTATCTAACTTGTCATTCAATATATTCAAAAAATTGTCAAAGGATAAATTGATGTCTTCAGTATCGTACACACAAGACCAATCGACAGAGTCCAAAGAAGCGCCTAAGCTAGCTGTATTTTCATGCGTTGATCTGCGTCTTAGTGGTTGAGAATGAACAGGTATAGTTGTGCGTCTTAATGGAAAGTGGGTGAGAATCGGGAAATGGTCTGTTATATCGGAAAGGACTATAAAAGAATCTGGAGGGGGGAGAATGTTACAAAAAATATTGTCCAGAAGTGTAGCGGTTTTGTCGGCTACACGAGTAGTTTGGAAATAAGAGGCAAGAAAGAGGCAGGCAAAAATGTTTCAAGGAATTCATGAGATACATTATGTTGTTTCAATAAATCAATGTTGAAATCGCCTACAAAGACAGCGTCCCTATTAGCGAGAGCTGGGTTGTTTATAGTTTCAGAAAGATAAGTTTAAAAATCGTTTGTGTTAGAGTTTGGAGGTCTATACAAAACAGCAATAATCATATTTTTACTGCCAGGAATATTAATTTCAATAAAAAGAGATTCGACGGTAGAATTCATGATGTTAAGTTCATCACAAACCCCCAGTTCTGTCTTTCCTGTTATTTGTTATAAAATCATAGCCATTCAATAAAAAAAGGTTGTTTTTTAAAGAGGTCATCGTTATTCAAAGAAGTGAATGGAAAGTACGATGTGTCAGTCATACTAAATCAGTCAATATCAGAACGTGTTGTACTATAACTGGTTCAAGGTTTGTAAGAGTCATGGAATGGGCAGCCAGGCCAAATAATAGCAGTAGCAGAACAAGGAAAGAAAGACATGAACATAGAACACAGAGAGAGAAGGGACGAGAAAGCGCAGCGCTGTGAGTGCGTCTTGGTGCAGTGAACAGGGTCCATCGCACGGAGACCTCAGTGTGTGAAAGACGTGACAATGAGAGCAGAACAAGAACAAGCGAAAATATAGCGAAGGTAATTTGGGACATTACAGTGTGAAGCTCCAATTATGAAAAATAACATTTGTATTGAAATACACATTTAAAAATATCGAAAGCGTTCGCAATAGTATTTGAATAGCCAATGAACAACAGCCAATGAACAACAGTTAGAATGGTTTCGAAGTTTTATTTCAAATAGAAAAAAACCTGTTCAATATCAGGGTAAACTTTCACAATTTAGGAACCTGACAGTAGGCATTCCTCGGGGAAGTGCCCTTGGCCTCACCCCTTTTCCTCATCTGTATCAATGATATTTCTGAATATGTTGAAGTGGTTCGTGCAATGTTTTTTGCGGATGTTGTGGTTATATATGTAACTTGGAAAAATAATGCTGATGTTAGTTTACAATTACAAGAAAATTTGAATCAAATCAATAAATGGTATGACAATAACAGGTAAAACTAGGGTAATGCTTTTAAAATCAAAATCTTTAAGGGAACTTAATATTACTATTTAAGGATAAAGATTAGAGCAAGCACGAGTTATGAAATACCTTGGACTTCCGATTGATGATCAGTTGAAATGGAATAATCATATTGATAATCTATGTAAATTTGTAGGGTATAAAGTCCATTTTCTTTCCAAAATTAGTAAATTTGTTAACTCTTCTTTATTGAATATATTGTACAAATCTATGATTTAACAATGTTATGATTATGCATGTTCAGTATGGGGAAATTGCCCGGATGTTTATAAAAAGAAACTGTTTAGAACACAGAAAAGAGCTGCACCGATTGTAACCAGGTAACGGGATTTGTTTTTCTTTTTAAAAAAAAAAAGTTTTATTGGGTTTTTATAATTTTCTGATAACAAATCACAGATAACTCAAACAGTTTAAAAAAAAGGAAAAAAAGTAAATAAAATAAAGCAGCATTACACATTATTAGTATGCATAGGAAACAATACAGCATACATGTATCTACAAGTAATTAACAAATAATTATGGCAGTGCACTTCGTCTCTTCTACATACTCATCCCCTATAATATAGTAAAGGCAAGTGTGTAGTAGCAGAGGAATAAAATGTGCAATTTTGCTTACTAAGTATGTACAACTAAAAAAAGTGAAAATGGTCATAAAAATTCGGCTTTCATATTTAGAGGTTACAAGTGACATTAAAAGTTCCTTTTCATCCACAGAGGGACACACTAAAGTAACGTTTTAGTTACAGAAATCAGTAACGATAACATTACTTATAACTTAAATCTTCATTTCCGAAAATGAGTTGGAAGTTTATTATTTTTCTTGGCAATACGATATTCAATATCTTTATTAGTAGTAATATATGCTTTATAACCGTCAAAAGTTGGTGGTTTATTCTGGAATTTACAAATATAAATATAATATTTAAGTAAAAGAAACAAATATGTAAGGAATTTATCTTCACTATAACTGAACATCTTTTCAAATTTTGAAACATTCTGTAGATCATGTTTTTTGTTTCCTGAATAATAACTCTCGTAGTTTCACCCCAAATGGGTTTTACAATAGGATATTCAATAAAAAGATGTATATAGGTTTCCGGGTCACTGTTACAAAATGAACAGTTATGGGAGTCCTTCCTTTTAATTTTATTCAAGAAATCATTCAAACCTTGATTTATGAAATAACTTGAAATAAAAAGAGCGCGCACGTGCCATTATATTGGATTTAAAGTTATTTACATGAACTTTCTCCCAATTGACCCCATCTGTATTATGAAAATCATTCCAAAAACTATTTGTTTTTCTGGAACACATGGTTTTAGCAGGATACCATATGCATATTTTGGGATTTTCTGAGGTTTCAAAAGTGTGGCTCTAATTTCATCAAGAATTTCATGTGGGGTTAAGTCAGAGATAACTAACCAGTCATGTGGTATATTATTCATTAAAAAATTGTATTTCCTCCTGTCCTGAGCACTGATACCATAATCAAGAATAAGCTCTTCAAACAGTTTATTACCAGGGTGAGGAGGGTTAAGTAAGTCACTAATATACATAATACCTTTGTCTTACCAATCCTGCTATATGAAATATTGCTCTGATTTTGAACAAATATTTCTTTTAAACCAAATACACTGACAGGAACCAATTGAGGAAAAGGGTGTATCAAATTCAGCTTCAGAGAATTTCCCTAAATATATACCAAGTTCGGATAGACTCGACCATTTGACTCGAGGTTAATTTATTCAAAATATATTCCGGAGCATGTGTTTTCCATAAAATATCCAGGGGTGGTATTCTGAACACCGTTTTAACTGTGTTTTAAGTTCTGTTATAACTTCTGTTTTAAGTCATTGATTTACAACACCGCTAAAACAGTCTTTAAACGGTATTCTGAGAACTGTTTTAACGGTGTAGTAGGTCATCAAAGCCACACCCACCGCAAAGATATTATCCAAGGGGGAAAGTCGTTACAGATGAGTCTAAGCTGACTCAGCCAATAAGATCGCTCCCTGGGGAAGGGGTGCAATGACAATGACAATGTGATTGACAATGTGACAATGACAATGACAATGACAATGACAATGTGATTTTTATTTCCTCATGTCACCCGAAATGGGTATTGGATAAAATCATAAGTTTACATTTAGAATAAGAACAATAATTTGAATATTTACATATTTATATACAGATTTTACACTTATTCAGATTCAGTAACAACTATAATTAAATAAATATATGAAGGAAAAGAAAATAATAATAAAAGTAAATAAATGAATAAATAAATAGATGAATGAATTAACAAAAAGGTCATTCACAAATATTCTCACAAGGTCCGAAAATTTTACTATACATCTGGCACAAACTAACTAATATACATTAAATCCAAACAATAACAAAAAACAGTAAACAAATTATTTAAAATGAAACATTAAACATTGCATGCTATAAAATCGTGACTGTCGTATGATTATTGTATTTACTATGATACAATTATGTACAAATCGAATCAACTTGTCTACTTAGAACTGAAGTGAAGTATTATAATCCTACAAAATTTTGCTAAATTCGTTAAGTCTTTGACATTACCAGAATTAAATAATTCATTCATCTTCAACGTGTTAGGCCTGTTTCTGAAATACATTTTCAGATATTTTCTTCTTTCATTGTTGAAAATAGAACATTCAAACAAATAATGATATTCATGACCAATTTTCTTTGAATTACAAGTTGTACAATAACGGTCTGATCTATTTATTCCGTTAAATCTTCCAGTTACAACGGGAAGTCGGTGATTTCCACACCTAAACTTTGTTAAAGTAGTTCTATAAGGGTCTGGTATCTTTAAGATATATGATTCTAACTTCAAGTCAGTTTTAAAGATACGATAATTAATACAAATTGGTCTCTCTTGTATCGTTTTCCGCCATTTTTGTAGAAGTATGTCGCTGAGTTTCAACTTGATATTTATTTTGAACCAATTCTTATCCATTTTCCCATATTCATACCCCTTTCCCCAGAGAATTAAGAATTTGTTTAATTTTGAGAATCCACGTTGAAGAATATATGTCTGAATCACTTAGTATTTTGAGGATGTTACAAGAAATTGTCGAAAGCTTGAATTCCTTTCCTGATATAGTTCTCAGCCAGAAGTTCAGCATCCTTTCTTGTACTATTTTACATAGATCAAATCTCCCCAGCTCACCCAAAACTATACAGTGTGCAGTAGTTTTGTTCAGTCGTAACAAGTGTTTACAAAACTGGGTATGCAGTTTCTCTATGTGGTGAAGGTCTTCATATCCCCAAATCTCACAACCATATAAAAGAATAGGAACAACAAGCCGATCAAATAAGTCTTATTCTAGATCAGCAGGAAGCTTTAATTTTCTAGCTTTGACTATTAACGAGTACATAGCTCTCCTCGCTTGATTTATTTGTTTATTTTGAGCTTTCTTAAAATCATTTCTGTAATTAAAAGTTGTACCTAAGTATACGTAATCATCAACAACTTGGACTTCACTATCCCCAAATTTAAAAGTAGCATATTTCCTTACTTTACCTCAGGAAAAAATTACTATTTTTGTTTTGTCTACATTAACTTTCAGGGACCAAAGATCGCAATAATCATGTATTGCATTTAGACCAATTTGCAAGCTCTTTTCAGAGTCTGCCAAAATGATTTGAAATCATTTTTAAATTCTTTAGGAGTTGACGTGTATCTCAAGTTGTTTTCATTGTCATCTGCACATAACAATGAAAACAACTTGAGATACACGTCAACTCCTAAAGAATTTAAAAATGATTTCAAAACACTGGGTACCAAATCGATTCCTTCATATCTATCACGCACGAAAAGTTCAAAATCGTTTAAATAGAGAGCAAACAGAAAAGGTGAGAGATTTTCTCCCTGTCGGACTCCTATGTTGCAACCGAAAAAATCAGATTTCTCACCTTCAACCATTACACAAGACTTCGCGTCGTTATACATATTTTGTATAACTCTGAATAATTGCCCATTAATTCCATTTCTAATCATTTTATGCCAGAGCAATGTCCGGTCAACTGAATCGAATGCTTTCTTATAGTCTATGAACGCACAATAAACACGTTTTCTTTGAGACAAATGAAGATCAATAACACTATGTAACAAAAATATGTGATCAAGTGTAGAGTAATTTTCTCGAAAGCCAACTTGCTCTTCTCCTAATAAATTATGATCTTCAAAATATGAGGTTAATCTTTCGTTAACGACTGCTGTAAATAACTTCCGTAGGCAACTTAATAAGGTTATTCCACGATAATTATCTGGATCTTCCTTTGAACCCTTCTTTTTATAAATTGGGCAAATTAAACCGCTTGTCCAATCTGAAGGAACTTTGCCAGACGATAAAATCACATTAAAGAATTTTGTTATTACCGTGATTAATATACTTGTACTATGTTTGAAACATTCATTGATTAACATATCAATACCCGGTGATTTGTTATTTTTCAGTTTTTTTATTTGAGCCACTACTTCTTCTTCTACAAAAGGTTCGTCGAATTCTGCACTATACATGTTCACATTACTTCCAGTGATTTCTTGTAAAGGAGAGGCGTCATCGCATTTATTCAATTTCATGAAATGATCTCTAAACACATTCATATCTAAATTATTCTCAGCCAAGCATCTTTATGATGAATTTAGGATTTTCCAGTATTCACCAGAGTTTGTCGTTTTCAAATTTCTAAGCTTGGCATGTTTATCCGCATAAAACTCAACTTTGGCTTTATTTATGAACTTTCTATACTTTTTCTTGGCTTCCTGGAATTGTTCATAGAAATCGCTCTTTGACATTTTGTATTTTTTCTTCAGTTTCAGATATTCTGATCTTAACTTCATACATTCATCATTGAACCACATTTTTTTTTCGGCTTATTCAATGAATCAATTACTTCTTGGTTAACAGATTGTAAATTTAGGGCTTCGATTTCTTCATTTATAGCTAGAATGTCGTCTCTGTTTTGACTTTTCAGAAATTCCTCGGATAGACTATTTAAATTTAACAGTTTTTTTTTTGCATTCTTTTATTAGGTTTTTCAATTTCAAAGTTTTTGTGACACAACTGATTCTGGAATTTCAGTGTTATGCAAACCGGATTATGCTTATCTGACATCAAGCTATCAAAAGTGTCAACCTTGAAATCTAGAACGTTTTCATAGAAGTCGTGCGTCACTATACCATAATCAATTACACTTGAACCAGCACAAGTGAAAAGACCATGTTCCCTATCGTCACCCACACGTCCATTAAGTATAACCATGTCAATAGTTTTGCACAAATCTATAAGTTTATCATTGTTCTTCATGAGAGAATGAAGTGTTTCACTTTCCTCATGAGATTTATTCCAGTATTCAGTATGTATTATTTCTTGTTCCATATAATCTTTTGATGAACCTGTTCGAGCATTAAAGTCACCAACTAGGCAAATAGGTAAATCATAGATACTCAAAATAGAGATTAGATCGCTGGCTATGTCATCAAACATGTCTGGATTATAATACTTGGAACCTTCATGAGGAATGTAAACAGCTCCTATTACAAATTCATTACCAAATGCTTTATCATCAATTTTAATCCAAAAGACACAATTCGAACACATGTTATCAATTACGTGAAGATATGGCCTATAGCACTTTCGAAAGATCACACCAATTCCATGAATTTCCCTTCTAAAAGGTGTGTTTTCATCTGATTCCTTTTTGAATAGAGCAGTGTACTCCTCAGGTATTAAGTTTTCATCTATCATATTTGTTTTTGTTTCACTTAAACATGCAATATCAAACATAGTTAAATAATCTGTCAGGATACCAGTTTCTAACTTTGATTTAAGACCACATACATTCAGACCTAAAATTTTGCATTGTATGGGATTATGTACATTGTAATTCAAAGAGTAATGCTTCACCTCAGTTTCTAGGGCGCTAGAAGTGCCGGCGTCTTCCTATTTCAGTAGGCCTAAGTCCTGGATTCTTTCCGCAGACCATCCAACCTTGCGAAGATCATCTGCCGAGTCGATGACGATCATGTTGCCACCATCCTTCATTGCACAGAAGATCTTGCCATCGATGGTCCACGTTGCCTTGACCAGTGGATCTTGGCGGAGTGCACGAACTATTTGGCTACGTCGTGACGTTAGATCTTCGTCTACGAAAACCCCACTCCTTCGAGGTACACCCTTCAGCATCTTCTTCTTCCGCATGATATTCTGCTTCGTCGAGCGCCTTACAAACTTAACAATGATGGCTCTTTTCTTCTCCTCTCCCTGACGACGTCGAGACGGCGGCAAGCGGTGACTGGTGCTGATGTCATCTGGCGAGATCGTGACCCCCATGTCGGCTGCTAGCTCAACCACCTTCTGCGTTGTATCCTCATTTGGAGTCTCCTCTATTCCAAATATACGGACGTTGTCACGTCGACCGTATTGCTCTAGCCGGTCGACCTCCTCCTTCCAAGGCGATCCTACACTGCTGGGGTGGTATTCTGAGACTGTTTTAACTCTGTTTTAAGTCTGTTTGAGCAAATCGGTATTCTGAACACCGTTTTATCTCTGTTTTAACTTTTGTTTTAAGTTTTGTTTTATCTTTCTAACCGCGCATCTTACCTTGCATGCCTGGCGCAAGTCGTGCGCAAGCACGTAAAAATACCATATGTAATAACACGGTATTCTGAAGACCGTTTTATCTCCTGTTTTAACTCTTTCCGCTTGACATTTCATGCTCATGAGATAAAACAGGGTGGGAGGTGTTTTAACTTTGCATGCGGTGTGTCATGGCGGCAATTTTTCTCGCTCATAAATGTTTTTGGTTGGAATGAGGGGGATAACGAGATCCAATAAAACTTGCTTTTATTCCCGAAACAACATTTCGAAAGAATTTCCGCCTCGGGTGGATAAATTTGGCAATTGTCTGCGATAATATCATAGATGATTTGCACCAATAATTCTGTCACATCATCATAATTTATCTGAATTAAAGCAAGAAACTAAGCGCAAACTAATGCGCTCATTACAACGCGAATA
The DNA here is from genome assembly GCA_029962745.1 of Echinometra lucunter. Classification (NCBI taxonomy): domain Eukaryota; kingdom Metazoa; phylum Echinodermata; class Echinoidea; order Camarodonta; family Echinometridae; genus Echinometra; species Echinometra lucunter. The sequence continues at coordinate 11,407 of JAPZVO010000217.1, read as the reverse complement.
TAAGTTCACGCGTTTCAATTGGACCTTTCTTAGTCGAGAACGGACGTGTTTCCTTTTTGCTCCAAGTTTAACGGCATTTTAGCCGTTTGTCTTCAAAATCGTACAAAACATTGTGTATCAGTGTTGAGATCTCATTTTGAGGCTTCCGTTGATGACACTGGTTTTTGGAGTTTTTAAAGGCTTTAAGCTGGAGAACGCAGATCATACCCGTTTTTCTAGGATTTTGTAAACGGTCTGTGATTAAGAGGAGAGACAGTTGCATCCACATATCTTAGCAACGTGAAGCTAGGGCGCGTATCATACCAACTCCATCATCAGCGCATCAGCTCATCCCCTGGTTACCGGTAGACTATACGCTCAACAGGTGCATCCATCTAGGCGTGCGCCCCATCCTTGTGACGTCATAATGGCCACTGAGAACCGTTTAAGCTCTTGATGACGAAATGGATATCAAGGTAAAGGGCCCCCGTAAGGCAGATGACACCAGTAAGCTGTCAGAAGGTGAAATAGTGGCGAAAGTACTACTGGCTGTCCAACCTCTCATCGTGGATGCTGTGACGAAGGCTGTGACGGCAGCTATGTCAACAATGTTGGAAGAGCTTAAGAAGAGCTTGAAGCCCAGGGGTGGTATTCTGAACACCGTTTTAACTATGTTTTAAGTTCTGTTATAACTTCTGTTTTAAGGCATTGATTTACAACACCGCTAAAACAGTCTTTAAACGGTATTCTGAGAACTGTTTTAACGGTGTTGTAAGTCATCAAAGCCACACCCACCGCAAAACTATTATCCAATGGGGAAAGTCGTTAAAGATGAGTCTAAGCTGACTCAGCCAATAAGATCGCTCCTTGGGGAAGGGGTGCGTGAAACGCGTAAACTTATAATTTATATCCACGTTGTAATGAGCGCATTAGTTTGCGCTTAGTTTCTTGCTTTAATTCAGATGTATGTGATGATGATAGAATTATTTGTGCAAATCATCTTTGACATTATCGCAGACAATTGCCAAATTTCTCCACCCGAGGAAAAAATTCTTTCGAAATGTTGTTTTGGGAATAAAAGTAAGGTTTATTGGATCTCGTTATCCCCCTCGTTCCAACAAAAAACATTTATGAGCGAGAAAAATTGCCGCCATGACATACCGCATGCAAAGTTAAAACACCTCCCACCCTGTTTTATCTCATGAGCATGAAATGTCAAGCGGAAAGAGTTAAAACAGGAGATAAAACGGTCTTCAGAATACCGTGTTATTACATATGGTATTTTTACGCGCTTGCGCACTTGCGCCAGGAATGCAAGGTAAGATGCGCGGTTAGAAAGATAAAACAAAACTTAAAACAAAAGTTTAAACAGAGATAAAACGGTGTTCAGAATACCGATTTGCTAAAACAGACTTAAAACAGAGTTAAAACAGTCTCAGAATACCACCCCTGCACATAAAATGGAGGTACATGTATAATTCAATTGTTCCACTTTACTAAAAACTTCAAGGAAAAAGTTTGGATCATCGTTATTTGGACCATATAGATTGACTAAAATTAAAGGAACATCATTAATACTAGCAGATATTATCAAGTATCTCCCAGTGGGATCAATAAACAATGAATTAACGGTCAATTAATCACAATTACTAATTAGGATGGCTACCCCTCGACTGTTTGAAGTATAGCTGCAAAACCATGCCTTTTCATCCATTGTTGTTTCCAAAAAGGTTCATCAGATTTAGAGGAATGAGTTTCTTGAAGAAAAAGACATCGCTTTCAATAGATCTTAAATAATGAAATACTTTGCGTCTTTTCACATAATCTTGAATCCCACGGCAGTTAAAAGAGACTAATGCTCTATTATTAACAAATTAGAGTGTTCTTAAACAATGATGACATAGCAAAGATGTGTAGGACAAAGTGACTGCCAACAAGTGGTACAGGTAAGTTTCAATGAAGGTTAACATAAAAATAGAGGTTGCATAAGATTGGTAGCTGCAATCAGGATTAAAAAGATTGGCATGACTGAAATATATGCAAATACAATTATAAAACAAGCAAACATATATAGAACAATGTGATGTATAAGGTGGCTCACTGCTAATTAAGATGTGAATAAAGTTTCATATGTTTGTTAGGGAGTATGGACGTATGTACGTGTGTATGTTGAGGGGGGGGGGGGGGGTGGCGGCGTGTCATGCGCGAGTGTGCGTACGTTTATGATGTATGCTTACCAGACTGCTTCGTTCCTTTTTATTTGATCTGTATTTGTGGGTCTACCAAAGATTTTATAACTCGCTTATCTCTATCTATCTACCCCATTGCTAGGAAGTCATGTAGTACTTGTATATTGTTATTTTGCATTCTCCTCTTTGTTCTTTCATTATGTCTCAGCATTTTGATACTTGTGTTGCAAGTGCTGTTTGATAGAGTTTCTTCTTTATTGTGTCTTCTAACAGTGTACCTTGTACCCAGTGTTAGACGCCTTTTGGGGTGTAAAGCGCTATAGAACCTTTATTTTATTAAACGCTATAAATGTAAACTTATTATTAAAATGTGTGGAGGGTCAAAAGAAATAAAATCTAAGGTAACATAACTGAACAAATTAGATCAGTTACTTCAGAACGAGGTAAAAACAAAGCAAAATACAAACAAAAACGAAACAAAACGCAAAAACAGCAAAAAATATCAGAAGACATTCACAATTAATGAATACTCCCTGAATTCGCTTAGGTAGGAAATGAGACAATGATGACGCATGGTCTAATTGCACAAGAGGGTGCAAGATAAACTGACGCATGATCACACCCACCTTTTCAGGATGGGTTTCCATGGTAACCCTTTAATCAATAACTAGTGTCTGAGCAAAGTCCAAGATGCCTCATTATGCTGAACAGAATGCACTGAATAAAGAAACATTCTAATGTTAACACAGTATTTTGTTCCTTTAGCAAGTGGACAATTCACTTTTAATTTTGATATTTCACATTATATGAATATATTGCCTTGTAAATTTCCTAGTTTGAAATTTATTTTGATATTTGTGAAGAATGTAATGCGAAATTTTCTTCAACATTATCATCATTTTTATTTTTTTGTAATTTATGTTTTTAATTATACATCCATTCTGCTTAACATATGTATTCATTTGTTTGATAAGATTTTTGGCCCAGCTGCTATATTTTTTGAAGGGAATTGCTTACAATGGCAGTCCTGCTTCAGCAATGTTTTTATGTTTGATGATAATAATTTGACATTGTTTTATCATTCGAACAAAATAATGGTCATGATACTTGTTTCATTGAAACAGAAGTTTCTGTAATTTCATTTTAGATTTTTCTTTCCAAGCTAATTTAAAATTCAGAAGACACCATACCAAGAATTGCAGCAGCCACATTGCTCTGAAGAAAGAGTGAGTTTAAATCATGAAATATTCATTATTCATTTTCTGAAGTATAATTATGTGTAATTAAGTCACTGCTGAAATGTGAGTGCAAAACTTTGTGTCAAAGTGTGGCAAGTTGATTTGGTTTTTGCATGCAGCATAATTTAGGGTAGTGTATATGCTGACATAAAGGTTAGTGTTTGGAAGAATTTATTTTGGCTTAAAATGTTGCAATTTTGGTAACATTTTGAAGGAAAAGCTGAATTTCCAGCTGAATTTGTAATACCAGCACAAAGACACAAAGTATTGCATAGATGTAAAAGGAATTGATTGTAGACCTATATCAAGCTAGATTTCCATTGTTATGTAGATGTTGGTCTTTTACCTCAAAAATTGGGAAACTATGTTTGAATTGATAAGTAGGAATTGATTTCACAACAAAGAAGATTCGGCTTACAAAACTAGGCCACTGCTCTTAGGGTCATACATAAATGAAACTGATTTTAGAATTTAGGATTTGACTTCATGTAAATATATGTATGCATTAGATATTTGGTTGATCATTTGGATGAAGAAAGTAATTGTGTGATTCATGCAGATTTGATATTTAGGCAAAAGTAAATATGTAGTGAAATAGAGATTGCCATCCTATTCATATAAGTTCATAAAAGATACAAAAGAATGTCAAAAGAACATTCATGGATTTTGTCAAGTGTTCAAATAAAAGAGTTATAAGACAATTTGTAGTTTGGATGCATAAAAGCACGTATGAAAACACATATGTTTGACAGAAAATGCTAAGTTATAAGTCGATATGAATTTCTGGAGAATGATTTTCGATAATTTTGTTTGTGACATTGAAATGAAAAGAGATCCTATTTGAACCGATAACTGATTTATCTGTTGGTTTGAAGTGACGTAATAAATGTTCTTGTGCTATGCAATTACTCTGAAACTAGGTTCTTACTTTTTTTGGTAGGATCTGTGAAAAACTTGAATTCCTGATATGTATGTCGTCATTCATCGTAGATTTAACTATATATAATTCAATATATTTGCTAGGATATAACTCTTAGATATACATGTAGTCTCCAAACTGAAATAATGACAGTTACTCATTCTTGATTTAACAGTGAATCATTTATTGAGATAACATGTGCATAACTGATGTATTCTTCTGAATACCTGGTTGTTCACACTGGATTTTCTGCATTTTCTGTTTGCAGATTGAATAAAACATCTATCCAATTAAAAAGCGGCGTCCGTTTCTTTTGTCGAGTGATCCAATACTTGCTCATCAATATGATTCATTGTCAAATATGCACTTTTGTATTTTATTTTAGAAATGTCACTGAAAAATGTTGTACTTATATGAATGCAGAAGAAAATGAAATATAATGGAATTAAAACAAATTAATCAAATGTGCATAAAGGCCACCACTAAATATATAATTGATCATTGCATTTAGAGTCAGTGACCGACGTGACAGTAATTTCGCAGAGGTTCACAACCATTTCACCCATACCAATTTAGAATTAGCACTTCATAATCGATACATTTAGGCCAATTTTGCAGTAATGAAGAAAATTTATGACGCATCCCCCCCCCCAAAAAAAAAAAAAAAAAAAAAAAATCTGCAGCTTTCGTCTGGCATGATCCACAAGTGTGAACATTTCCTGTTTTGATATCTTGGTACTTTTATCCTTTCTCTCCCCTCTCTTGTTTCTTTGACATGTTTCAGGACCGAGGAAATGGTTATTTGAGGCATCAATCCTCTAGCACTCAAGACTCACTGCATCCTCAATAAGCTTTAATACATGTGCTCCAGCCATTACTTCTGCTCAGAGGCGTCGATCTATTTTTCCGATTCGGGGGGGGGGGGGGGGGGGGGGTGCAAGACGACCAAGCGGAAATGAACCCACGGCTACTGATATTATACATATATATGTATATATATATATATATATATATATATATATATATATATGTATATATATATATATATATATATATATATATATATATATAATAAGAAAAAAGAAAAAAAAAACGGACGCCGCTTTTTAATTGGATAGATGTTCTATTCAATCTGCAAAGAGAAAATGCAGAAAATCCAGGGTAAACAATCAGGTATTCAGAAGAATACATCAGTTTTGCACATGTTATCTCAATAAATGATTCACTGTTAAATCAAGAATTGTTGTTGCCCCCGATACCACTCTGTTTTTTTAATATTACGAGCGAGCGAAGCGAGCGAGGAAGTACACGCAATGTTTTTGATGGTAGTATTAACCCCTTCGGAAAATATATATGTGTGTCTATATATATATATATAAGCTAGGCCTATGCCAACGTGAAGCAATTCCAATTTCGGGAAATATCGCATCCTGCTAGACCATCCTGTTTTGTTTTGTGGTTTTTTTTTTAATTGCGAGCGAGCGAAGCGAGCGAGCAAAAAAAATTGTTCTGAGAGAAGTGTTTAGTTATCAAAATACACTACAGGCATATATGACACCTAATATATATATATATATATGGTTACCTCGCTGCCAAATATGACTCTATTTTGTCACATCGCTGGTCCATTGTTGCTTCCCCCGATACCACTCTGTTTTTTTAATATTACGAGCGAAGAAGTACACGCAATGTTTTTGATGGTAGAAGTATTAACCCCTTCGGCAAATTATGCTGTGAGCCTATGAAACATCTGTACTATCTATTCGGTCTCATCTCACTTACCGAATACGTTTGCTTTTCAAAACCATTAATATCGAACGAGCGAGCGTAGCGAGCGAGGAAAAATATACCCTTTTCCATATGATAGAAGTGTTATTTCATCATCATAATATATAATAATGTGAAAATAATATGATATGCGCCATACAAGAACGGAATGTTATCATCACTATCATAATCAGAATACACTACAAACCTGTCATGCCTGTATGATATCTAAATGATACATCCGATCACCTGTGTGCCGAATATGACACTGTTTTAGCTACCTGGCTTGCAGTCCGAATCCATTCTCTTTCTAACATAGCGAGCAAAGTCAACGACCGATCCTGGCAATATTATATGGATTCGTCACCAAAATTTGTCAACCCCCTCGCTGCCCAAATATTATGATATTTTGGAATCTCGCTGCTATGATAACCTACTTGCTGTCCTAAATCATCTTGTAAGAGTAGCGAGCGAGCTAACGAAATATATGTCTTTTTTTTCAAATCTAGGCCGTTATCTACTGAAAGTGTTTCTATTTTTAGGTCAACTGGCCGTTCGATTTCTTGGATTGATATCTTGTTTGATACATATTACCGCCTATGAGTAGAAGAATAGTATAGCATTAATTAAGAACTGTAGATGCAACCCGATTTCCTTTCATAAGAATAGTCATTATCATCAGCATAAAGATACTTAAATGCGAGCGAGCGAAGCGAGCGAGTGCTTCCCAGTGTCCCATTTTCTTTCTTTTTCATTGTTTTCCTCTTTCATTTCACTTCCTTCTTTCCTTTACCTTTCTTTTCATTTTCCCTTTTCTCTTTTCTTTTTTCTTTTTTTTTTTTGGTTCGGAAATTAATTGGGGGGGGGGGGGGGGGGTAAAAATGATATCTTGGCCCTTCGAAATTTTCTTTGGGGGCAACTGCCCCCCCCCCCCCCCAGGATCGACGCCTCTGCTTCTACTAAAGAACGTCTAATGAGTTGACTAGCCAACGAAGAAATAGGGTGTTTACGGAATCAAACTGCCGTTGGATTCCGCGCGCAATGGTCTTATGACATCCTTTAATAAGTTCAAGCTCCGTTAACCCTACAAGATTGGTCAAAATAACCAATTTGTTGGTGAATATTTACTTCCAACGTCCTATAGCTTTACACATTTCGTTTGAAAGTAGCTTGGCGCTTTTGATGCGCAGTCCCATACATTTTTGTACGCGCCTAAACATTCCAAATTCAGTTATAGTGCACGATCTGTTGAAAAAAAAATGAAATGAGAGAATAATAATTGCGTAGGGGGAAGTCATGTGGTACTTGTTATTGTTATTGTTATTTTGTATTCTCCTCTTTGTTCTTTCATTACGTCTCACTCTCAGCATTTTATAGTTAATTGTCTTACAAATGCTGATTGATGGAGTTTATTCTTTACTGTTTCTTCTTTCAGTGTACATAATACTCGATTTTAGACATCATGGTGTAAAGCGCTGTAGAAACTTTCTTTTATTAAACGCTATAAATGTAAACTTATTATCAAAATGTGTGGAGGTTCAATAGAAAAAAATCTAAGGTAACATACTAAAGCAAATTAGATAAGTTACTTCGGAATGAGGTAAAAACAAAGTAAAAAAAAAACAACAACACAAAAACAGCAACGAGTACAATTTAAGATTACTGTCCAATATCACTGAATTCGGTGTGGTAGAAGATGAGATTTTGATATGTGTGAAACACATAATGTGAAATTTTCATCAACATAATCATCATTGTTCTTTTTTTGTAATTTATGTTTTCAATTATTTATCCATTCTGCTTTAAACGTATTCATCTGTTTCATAAGATTTGTTTCGGGCTAGCTGTCATAATTTCAAGGGGATTGCTTACAATAGCAGTTCTCTTTTTTTTTTATTTTTTATGTTTGATGATAATAATTTATAATTTATTAAATAATAATAATGATTATAATGCTTGGTCAATATGATTTATTGCCAAATAAGTACTTTTGTATTTCATTCTAGACATGTTACAAAAAAATGTTTACTTATATGAATGCAGAAGAAAATAAATATCTTTGTTAATGTTCTGGTCGTCCTATATTTACCCTATACCCCTAACATCCAACATCCTTACCTAGCTACTGATGACCTGTATCAACATTACTTTATGTATATGGACTGTCGTGTTGTACTGTAAAAAAATTAGAAACTAAAATTTTATTATGTATTTCTAAAATAACCTGCTCATGACACTGACGGAATTGTTACAACATAATAATTAATGGAAGTACATTTTTCAATGAATCAATAGTGCAATCACTGCATAAAATGTTGAAAATCAAATGTCACTTTCTATTTCCCTAAAGTGTAGTGATTTCTGGTCATTCATGAATATTCATGAATCACGATCGATTAATTAAAAAGCTGTTACAAGGTGGCAAATAACTGACGTAAAAACAGTCTTATTCTGGACTTTGATAAAAAAAAGACGTAAAAAGTGGTAAAGATTACACGTAATATATACGTCATAATATGATCAAACAAAAGTGAGAAAATTTTGGTCATATAAAGACGTCATAATGACGTCTTAAATCAATTGTCTTAACAATGTATGAAATGTGGGCCAGTTTACGACCAGTTTATGATGTCTTAAAGACGTCAGTCTGCTATTGCAAAAAAAAAAATAATAAGATTTTACACAGTTGCAATCTTTCTTTCATAATCATAGTTTTATAAACAGATAATTTCAAATATTTTAACACGTGTCAAGTCCCGTGATAAATTACTTAAATATCCCTTATAATTATCTAAATATCAGTGAAAATACTATTTATATTGCAAAAAAATAAGAAAAAGAAAATATCTACTTTACATTCACAGAATTCAAAATAATTTACTCCCTTCCATAAAAGAAACCAATTCCCGCCCTTTAATATGCCTGAAGATGTGCACATTTCAGCAAATGTGTATAAAATGTTGGAGGAACCTGGCTTTTGAATGTATTTTTATAGATATATGCCTCCATATAAAAGCATTAAAATATCAGCATCCAGTTCTGAATGCATCCCACGAGACAAAACGCTGAGTGGCTGGCATCCTTTGCCTCGACATTCTCCTTATACCGGTCAGTGCTTGCATTCAGACACGAGGCCTCGCCGAAATGTTAATGTACGTTTGAGTAGTTGTGCCATAATAGAATACATTATGCAAATGCAAATTTCATTCAAATTTGTTAAACTTAGGAGAACTATACAGGTGGGTGAACAGATGAGGGAGAATGAGAGAGAGAGAGAGATAGAGAGAGAGAGAGAGAAAGAGGGGAGGGAGGGAGAGATAAAAAAGAATGGAGGGGCAACATGAACACAAAGCAACATGACCCCCTTCTCAGCCTTTCTCACACGGTGGCACTATTCCTTCGTTTTTCATCAGACTGGTAGGTTTGTTGCCACCCCTCCAACCCACAAATCCCCCACACCGCACAACACTAGTGCTCCTCAGGAGGTGGACCTGTGCTACGGCAGTGCACCGTAAATATTTAATCTGGGGAAAAGCTTCGAACAACCCTGATTCGGTGACACGTTAGAAGGGGGCGCCCTACATGTTATGATATTTGCTCTCTTTGATCTCCTCCCCTCTCGAGCAACGCATCCATCTTCTTGTGCAAGAGTTTCAGACTGTCCTCCAGTCGTACCACACGGTTTTGGATGCTCTTCTGTGTATTCTGAACACCCTCCATCTCCTGGAGTCGTTTTCCATTTCTTTCTCTCATCTCATGGATCGCCTCATCCACCTTTATGGAGATGTCCTTGATCCTATCGTCGTCCGAGCTGGGTTCAGCAAGCTGAGGACAAATATGAACAATCATAGAGTCGTTAAGCAATGGTGCCCTACTTTGGCAGAAGGAAGTAATTAACCAAATTTGAGGGAATGATATTTTGATATTTTACCGAATTTTATGCATGAACACTCATCCTGCTAAGAGATATGTTAGGCAAGACATCATGGTATTGCATTGACAGTGTATTATGACAGATACATTTTCCCTCTTTTACAGGATATTTGTCACATTTGTAACTTGCTTCCTTTTGCCAAAGTAGGGCAGAATTATTAGTTACTGAGGAACAATTGATGTTCCCAATCCGTGAAATACACTAGGACTATTGATCCACGCTGTTCACTCCACTTATGTTTTCTTAACTATGCAAAAATCTAATATTACTGAAATCATGATAATCTAGTTGCTCTCTCGTATTTATCTGTAAATATCTACCATTTATTTCATGTCGCAATTTTGTTTCATATATATTATATCATCCTACATGTTTATTTGTTCTGTAAAACAATGAAAATATCATGTATATGTAAAAGAAATCTTGAAACCTTAAAAACCAGACGATCAGACAATAACTTGTCCTTTTTAAACATTTTTTCTTTTAAGAATGAAGAATATCTTTCAACAACAAAAAAATCAAGGGCCTGTAAATATTTTCAGGTAAAATCAAGTCAGTTCTCTTATTAAAACGCAGCCTAACGTTTATCATACGGTACGTACGTAGTCAACAGGGGCTATCCTCTGTCCTAAAGACAGACAGAGCTTCTCCTCCTACAACTTTTTTTTTTCTGTCTGACTGGCATGGCTGGCAGACTGGTAGGGGTGGATAAATTTTTTTTGAATGAGACTATCTGACATTTTGACCAGTTCATGAAAGTAGTTGAATGATATTGTCTATCAATATCAATAAAAAGCTTGTACAAAAATTACTTGAAGTTGTAAGGAAATTATCGACTGTTTGTAAGGACGAAAATAACTGAAGGGGAAGAAATAGAAAAAGAAAGAGAGAGAAAGAGAGAGATTAAGAGAGAGAGAGAAAGAGAGAGAGAGGGGGGGGGGGGGAGGGGAGGGAGAGAGGAGTAGTGGAGGGAATGTTATTTGGAGTTATAGGAGAAAATAAACTGAGGTTATGAATATACCTGTTTGTTATTGTGGATACTTATCGCTTTCTTCAGCTCTTTCCTCAGACTCGAAATGAGCTGCATCCATTTGCCGACCTTTGTCTTGCTAAAGACGAATGCCTTTCTCCTAACAACCGAGGATCGCCACACCCACAGCGGAAATTTACACTGGAGCTCCATGACATAATCAACCTTAGAAGCAGACAAACATACATGAACTTAAGAGCATGTCATGATGGAAAACAGTCTCTTAGCCTATACCTTTGGTCGAGCCTTTCATGAAGAGGATCAAGCATTATTAAAGTGGGGGCGTCTGTCTTATGACGGGGATGAAAATGTATTTGACGTAACATTATGCTGAGCTAGAAGGAGACAACC
>JAPZVO010002169.1:0-10780 GCA_029962745.1 Echinometra lucunter | reverse complement strand
ACACCTTTCAGCTGTGTTCAGTATACGCTGGGTCATTCGGACATAAAAGTTACTGGAGCAGTGGTATTGCTGGCAGTTTGTCTCTTCTCATAGTTTCGTTCTGCTGCTTCCGTATCATTGTGCACGTTCGGTTGCACTCAAGGCGTCTTGAACCATCGCCGTGCCGAAAAGCTTCCAGGGCGAGCACCTCTTAATAACCAGCCAATAAGCAGCAACAGCGCCCTCGTATCAAGTTTCGACCGATCCGACAGCAGAACGGCACAATTCCGCAATTTACAACAACGTCGTGACGCTCGTCTTAAACGAAGCGACATCAAACTTACGAGGAATCTTTTATGCGTCATCGCATCTTTCTTCATCTGTTCCATGCCCTTAACTTCAAGTCTGTTTATTCCTTCTCGGGATCAAAGGCCTGAGTTTGTCTGCACGTACCTATTATTCTTCCTGAAGAGCGCACTGAACCCACTTATATACGCCTACAATCCAACGTTCCGTATCGTGTTCAAGTGTATTCTACAGCGACGATTCCACCTTGTGCCGCAACGGTACCGATGTGCACCTCTGCGACCTACTGTGGTTCCCGTATAGGGATAATGTTGACAAAATTCATGAAACAATGACAGAGTCACTCTCTACCGATCAAAAAAAATTCAGACCTTCATTCTCTTTTCATTTTAGTACTGCACCACAGCTACTTAAAATTGGATAGAATTAACAAATTAAGTTTAAGAATAGCTGATAAACAGTGATATCAGACTATTAGTTTAATTTTTAAGCTCTTCTTTCAATTTGGCGCAATTCATTTTTCACACTCTGGACAAGAACGGTCAGTGCATGCTCGCCCAAGTGTGAATAAAAAAATGTTTTGTTAATGGCACTTGATAGAAGAGACTATTGGGCATTTATCAACTTGCAAGTTTTATATAGGCATATATATATATATATATATATATATATATATATATATATATACATATATATATATATCGAAATGTAATTGTGACAGATTTTTGAAAAGTGTAACGTTCTTTTGATACGCACTGTATACTCTGATAAGGTCTGATATGCGAATTTCCTTACACACCGTAAAAATAAATGTTGGTTCTAAAAAATCACCCTACGGCCTACAGTAGTGTCAATTTTCCGATAGCTTCTGGGGCAATTTTCAGTAAGGATATCACTGTATATACGTGAACGAAATAAGACTCAGTGAAGCGATACGTACCTCTCAATATTATGGTGGCCCTGAAGTACGCTCGACAACAGGTCATGTGCGACGTGAATTTCGCATCCCAGGTCCTGAATTTCGCATCGCGGGTCATGAAATTCATGACCTGGGACGCGAAGTTCACGTCGCACAATGACCTATTGTTGAGCGTACTTCAGGGCCAACATACAATATCTATTTATGTTAGTAGCGACTATAATAAACGGACATTGAGAGCTACCTCTCGCTTCATTGAGTCTTATTTCTTTCATGTGTACAAATAATTATGAAGCACTGCACCACACGTTGTGCGAAGGGCCGGCCATGTGCCATGATGTATGTATGTGTGTATATATGAATGTATATATATATATATATATATATATATATATATATATATATATATATATATATGTGTGTGTGTGTGTGTATGTATACACACACACACACACACACACACACACATTCTCACATCAGCGCCTTTGTGGGGCACCTGATTGTGGGGTATTTCTGTGCGTTCCAGATATACCTTGTGGTCCTCTACTAGTGGGGTATGTACCCGGGTAACCCACAAGGCAACTGAAGTGTAGGCCTGCCCCACAAGACAGTATCTGTTATAAGGTAAGCCAGTGGCATAACAGGAGCCTGCTGTGGGGGGGGGGGGGGGCAGAGCCAAAAATTTCCAGGTGATGGAGGACCAAAATTTTCTGCCAATCAAACGCAAAACAAAACAAACAAAACAATCAAAACAATCAAAACCAAAAAAAGGGTCATTATAACAAATTGTCTCTTTATTTTTCTTCACTTTTCCCTTTCTCCCTCGTCTTTCTTCCTTTCTTTTCCCTTTTATTTTCCCAGTGGTTTGGCGATTTTTCCCGCTGAAATATTTGAGGGGCAATCAAATGTGTTCTACAACAAAATGGTATGGACCCAGTGTATGTGTAACCCATAGAACATATCACATGTGTTCTACAACACAATGATATGGATCCAATGTGTGTGTACCCCATAGAACGTATCACATATATGCCCCACAAGACAATGGTATAGATCCAGGGTGTGTGTCAATGTACCCTACAGAACAAATCAAATATATGCCCCACAAGACAATGGTAAAGATCCGGGGTGTGTGTCAATGTACCCACAGAACAAACCAAATATATGCCCCACAAGACAATGGTAAAGATCCGGGGTGTGTGTCAATGTACCCCACAGAACAAATCAAATATATGCCCCACAAGACAATGGTATAGATCCAGGGTGTGTGTCAATGTACCCCACAGAACAAATCAAATATATGCCCCACAAGACAATGGTAAAGATCCGGGGTGTGTGTCAATGTACCCCACAGAACAAATCAAATATATGCCCCACAAGACAACGGTATAGATCCGGGGTGTGTGTCAATGTACCCACAGAACAAACCAAATATATGCCCCACAAGACAATGGTAAAGATCCAGGGTGTGTGTAAATGTACCCCATAGAACACATCACATATATGCCCCACAAGACAATGGTATAGATCCAGGGTGTGTGTCAATGTACCCCACAGAACAAATCAAATATATGCCCCACAAGACAATGGTATAGATCCGGGGTGTGTGTCAATGTACCCACAGAACAAACCAAATATATGCCCCACAAGACAATGGTAAAGATCCAGGGTGTGTGTAAATGTACCCCATAGAACATATCACATATATGCCCCACAAGACAATGGTACAGATCCAGGGTGTGTGTCAATGTACCCCACAAAAAAATCACTTCTGTTTTCTACAACATAATGGTATGGATGCAGTGTGTGTGTCTACCCCATAGAAGATATCACATATATGCCCCACATGACAATGGCATGGATAAAAGGTGTGTGTACCCCACAGAACAAACCAAATATATGCTCCACAAGACAAAGGTATAGATATCGGGGTGTGTGTCAATGTACCCCACATAACAAATCAAGTATATGCCCCACAAGACAATGGCATGGATAAAAGGTGTGTGTACCCCACAGAACAAATCAAATATATGCTCCACAAGACAATGGTATAGATCTCGGGGTGTGTGTCAATGTACCCCACATAACAAATCAAATATATGCCCCACAAGACAATGGTATAGATCCAGGGTGTGTGTGTAAATGTACCCCACAGAACAAACCAAATATATGCCCCACAAGACAATGGTATAGATCCGGGGTGTGTCAATGTTACCCTCAGAATGAATCAATTTTATGCCCCACAAGACAATGGTATAGATCGGGGATGTGTGTCAATGTACCCCACAGAACAAATCAAATATATGCCCCACAAGACAATGGTATAGATCCAGGGTGTGTGTAAATGTACCCCACAGAACAAACCAAATATATGCCCCACAAGACAATGGTATAGATCCGGGGTGTGTCAATGTTACCTTCAGAATGAATCAAATATATGCCCCACAAGACAATGGTACAGATCCGGGGTGTGTGTAAATGTCCCCCACAGAAATCAATTATATGCCCCACAAGACAATGGTATAGATCGGGGATGTGTGTCAATGTACCCCACAGAACAAATCAAATATATGCCCCACAAGACAATGGTATAGATCCAGGGTGTAGATCCAGGGTGTGTGTAAATGTACCCCACAGAACAAATCAAATATATGCCCCACAAGACAATGGTAAAGATCTGGGGTGTGTGTAAATGTTCCCCACAGAACAAATCAAATAGATGCTCCACAAGACAATGGTAAAGATCCGGGGTGTGTGTAAATGTACCCCACAGAACAAACCAAATATATGCCCCACAAGACAATGGTATAGATCCAGGGTGTGTGTAAATGTACCCCACAGAACAAATCAAATACATGCCCCACAAGACAATGGTATAGATCCGGGGTGTGTGTGTCAATGAACCCCACAGAACAAATCAAATACATGCCCCACAAGACAATGGTAAAGATCTGGGGTGTGTGTAAATGTTCCCCACAGAACAAATCAAATAGATGCTCCACAAGACAATGGTAAAGATCCGGGGTGTGTGTGTAAATGTACCCCACAGAACAAACCAAATATATGCCCCACAAGACAATGGTATAGATCCGGGGTGTGTGTGTCAATGAACCCCACAAAACAAATCAAATATATGCCCCACAAGACAATGGTAAAGATCTGGGGTGTGTGTAAATGTTCCCCATAGAACAAATCAAATAGATGCTCCACAAGACAATGGTAAAGATCCGGGGTGTGTGTAAATGTACCCCACAGAACAAATCAAATATATGCCCCACAAGACAATGGCATGGATAAAAGGTGTGTGTACCCCACAAAACAAATCAAATATATGCTCCACAAGACAATGGTATAGATCTCGGGGTGTGTGTCAATGTACCCAACAGAACAAATCAAATATATGCCCCACAAGACAATGGTATAGATCCAGGGTGTGTGTGTAAATGTACCCCACAGAACAAACCAAATATATGCCCCACAAGACAATGGTATAGATCCGGGGTGTGTTAATGTTACCCTCAGAATGAATCAATTATATGCCCCACAAGACAATGGTATAGATCGGGGATGTGTGTCAATGTACCCCACAGAACAAATCAAATATATGCCCCACAAGACAATGGTATAGATCCAGGGTGTGTGTAAATGTACCCCACAGAACAAACCAAATATATGCCCCACAAGACAATGGTATAGATCCGGGGTGTGTCAATGTTACCCTCAGAATGAATCAAATATATGCCCCACAAGACAATGTTACAGATCCGGGGTGTGTGTAAATGTCCCCCACAGAACAAATCAATTATATGCCTCACAAGACAATGGTATAGATCCGGGGTGTGTGTCAATGTACCCCACAGAACAAATCAAATATATGCCCAAGACAATGGTATAGATCCGGGATGTGTGTCAATGTACCCCACAGAACAAATCAAATATATGCCCCACAAGACAATGGTATAGATCCGGGGTGTGTGTCAATATACCCCACAGAACAAATCAATTATATGCCCCACAAGACAATGGTACAGATCCGGGGTGTGTGTAAATGTCCCCCACAGAACAAATCAGTTATATGCCTCACAAGACAATGGTATAGATCCGGGGTGTGTGTCAATGTACTCCACAGAACAAATCAAATATATGCCTCACAAGACAATGGTATAGATCCGGGGTGTGTGTCAATGTACCCCCACAGAACAAATCAAATATATGCCCCACAAGACAATGGTATGGATCCAGGGTATGTGGCACTGTTCCCCATAGAACAAATAAAATCTGTGCCTCACAAGGCAATGGAATAGATCCAAGGTGTGCGTACAAAGACACCAGTAAGGAGATGCGGTGGGGCAGCATTATCCCTGCCCTCTGTCAAAAGCCTCCACTCCCCCGTAACAACCTATTGCTGATTATCAGCACTGATTAATTAGCTGTCTACTGGTGATATTGGCATTGGTGATGTATATAGCTATCTAGATTAATGGTTTCAGGGGAGTGAGCTGAGGTATTCCCCCTCCTGTCGCAAGCCTTAGGTAGTTTGGTAAAACTTCTTGACCCGCGTTCCGGATGTGGCTTTCACGATCTTCCATTCATTAATGTACACGAATATGGAAGAGTTAGTGGCAAAAACACGAAGTGCGGGAAAGACGCTGAAAGACGCGTCCCTTTTGTGGCACTGACTTTTGCCAAGGTACCTTAACCCCACCCCCCCCCCTTTTCCCCCTACTGCAGATATTGGTAATTATGAATGCTATCTCCAGCTGACATACATGTAGGTATTGATGAAGAAGCCATCTTAGTAAGTTGATGAAGTAGCAGGAAAGCTTTGTGTGCAGATTATTTTACTGTAAACATCAATATTTTCGTGCACTACTAATTTTGACTCATTTCAGGTGTTTTCATTTTTGCGCTTGGGAATTTTTTAACATGTGCGGTACAAGCATACTATTTTTCATAGTACATTTATTTTGGGGCTAGATGAATTGAGCCAAAATAGCACGAAAATATATGTAGTGCAAATAATACCACGTATACAGTACGATCTTTAAACATGAACATGTATATTGAATAATAAAACAGAACTTTATTAAAATTTTGTAACTTTACTGGTACAAAAATGTGTAAAATACTCATCAAAGAAAACAGCATATAACTTGTTTGAAATAACTATACAATTACTGCTATGCAAATTACACCTGCTTTCATCTCATTGTTTTAACTGTTCTTTTAAATGATATGATACAGAACAAGTTCCATGCAAAATGGGTTGCTTAAGTAACAAACCGAAAGATCAAAAAACCTTAAATTGAAATCTTGCCTATAGTTCCATTTGGGTAGAGGCCACAAAAAAGGGGTAAGAGTAGTATTTTTCAAAAATATCAATCTGAGTTAGTATTTCTCCACATTTCTATTGATCTTTATGAAAAAGAAAAAAGAAAAAACAAACTTACAATTCCAACAATGAATCTTCACATTATACAGCAAATGGAAAATGTGTAAAATTAATGGATTTCTTCTATTTTTTTTGTAGCTCGTTCGCTTATTCAGAAGATGTGGTCACAGTATTTGCCCTACAAAGTAAAAACACAGTGTGTGTATTTTCAATAACATGCAACCAACTTTCTTTAAATTTGGAAGATTCCTGTATAGTTTTGCATATGATCAATGCTCTTGTATTTAACTATTAAATGATGTATCAATAATCAGCAAAACATATGCACATAAAACCATTCAGCATGGGCTTAAAGGGAAACTCCTGTTGTGGGACAGGTGAAAACATTTATTGTGAGCTCTTCGATTCATTTCATATAATTTGGGAAGAGTATCATGATAAAAAGATCCACTGCCAATGATTGCTAATCAAATGCCTTAATATTGAAAATATTACAGCTGAAATGTTTCTATGTAGTCCAATATATGCACTTCTGTGTATAAAGTGCATGTGACTCTTGGCAGAATTCAGTCAGTTTCATATTTTAGTGATATTTTACAACAAGATGCATTATAATCTTCCTTTCCAAATCACTTTTAGTCAGTGTCTTCCTGAATTCAATCTCATGACCAGAACTTTACTTTGTCTTTAAAGTGACCTGAAAGTGGATGCTTGAAGGGAATATCTACCATGTCTTACACTGGAACATACTGTATGTTACTTTGTGGGGCAGGACTATGTTCATCTGGGAACTTCATGTTTGCACATGTTATTATGCTTAAAGAAATCAAGAAACCCAACCACATCTTCCAGCATGTAGGTTATTCTGTAATATGACATATGGGTCTAAATTAACTACAAATCCCCATGAAAATAAACAAGCATTGTTCTTTGCAGCCAGATTTTACTGGGTGTCTAGTCCCAGAAAGGCCTTTAATTGATGCAATAACGTAATCCTGAAATTATTATTACAGAGTTCACAAAATTTGCTTAGAATCCTTTCATACTGTAAAATGCAGTATTACCAAACATGTCAATGCCAAAGCATACATTAATGCAAACTTGTATACCAAAATATGCCTCCGCCATCGCTTGATCAGAAATGTGTCACTTATTCATGTTTATTCTATTCCCATAAGTACCATAATATACAGTGTATTTGACCTTGTGATTCCAAAATCTACTCAGATCATTGTCCTTCCCGCATGCATACACAAACCAAGTATGAAGCTGGTCCATCAAATGGTTCTCCAGATATAGCGAGAAAGACCCATTCTAATGTATTTTATTGAACTCTGCGACCTTGAGCGTCAACCTCATAACCCAAAAATCAAATCTGTTCTTTGTCCCTGCAATATGCATACACAAGCCAAATCTGAAGCTGATCCGTCAATCGGTTCTTAAGTTATGGCCAGAACAAGCCATTTTTATGTATTTTATTGAACTCTGTGACCTTGAACGTTACCCTTATAACCCTAAAATCTAATCACTTCATTGTCCCTCCCATATGCACACTTGAGCCAACTTTGAAGTTAATACACCGATCGGTTCTAAAGTTATCGAGAGAACAAACCATTTATTTGTATTTTATTGAATTCTGTGACCTTGAACGGACGGACGGACGGACGGACAACCCGAAAACATAATGCCTACGGTGGGCGGAGGCATAAAAAATAAAAGAAATATAAATTGAGCTTGTTACTGCATTGCTTGATTCATGAATGTACACTGGGATATAGAAAATAATTAGGTAAATCTCGAGTTTTTATGAATACAAAGAAATTACATCAACACTACTAATTTGGTACAAAAAATTTGTAACAAGGCAAATTAACATATAATCTAAATGATTTCTAATAAGTTTGGTTGGGAAAAGACACCTTTCACAAACTTGAGAAAGAAAAAAGTATAGAATTCCAGCTAAATAGTATTAGTATAAACTATTCATACCAATACCAGCTAGGACTTTTCAACCTATGGCCCTCTAGGCCATTTGTGCAGCCTGAAATCCCATCAGGGCAATAGTTTAAATTACTGTAAAATGGGGGTGAATAGGTACCGCTTTGACATACTGTATTTTCTGCAATAATAACTTCTTTACATCAGCAATAACCAATGTTTTGGTCTATTATGTCCCCCCCCCCCCCCCCCCCCCCCATGGTTATGGTACCTTAATTTTAGCATACATTTACATGCATGAATAAAATTCTGGTAATATCAATTTAATATTAATATGAAAATCTGTGAGCATTGAGCTGTAAAAATATTGCATGACTCAAAGACAAGTACAAAATTTTTACAGCTCATGCAATATATTCTTGTATCACCCCCAAAAGCCATTCAATATCAATATTTCTTATCAGTCTTTTCTTTTCTAAAAACATTAATTGTGTAGAATTGATCATTCCTATCGTAATGGTACTTCTACTTCCTTAACGAATAGCACCTGGCTGCAAAAATTCAATATTTTCTGCATGATCACGAGAGTGTATGAAATGCGTAGACACTGAGTTGCATGCGCCTTATGCAAAGACCTATGTGTTGACTGTCCATTGAGCTCCTTTCATGTGACGCACCAAAATAGCAATCAGATAATATTGATTGCATATAAGTACTTTTGTTGAAAAATATTAAACACACTTTTTAATGTAACAATGAAAAGCCTGATATAAATTGTAATAATAACTATCAATCAGTTTCTAACTCTATATTTTTGGTTTTTTTATGACTGAAGAGAAGTTTTTTCAGTACCCTGAAACATATAAAATTTGAACATCAAAGGAAAAAGTGTTTGTCACCATATTACCTATCTTTTATATCTGCGAAAACAGTTAACAAAGCAAACCACTCTTACAATGTAACTACAGTAAAGAACTTCTTAATTCACTTCAGACTTCCCCAAAGTTTTATGTAGTTCAAGAAATCAAACAAAAATGTGAAAAACACTTAAAATATAGAATATACCAACTATTGGGCCAGGCAAAATGAGAAATTGTTTGGACCAAATTTTAACGGAAACTGGACATTTCATATGCGAGACACTTCATACCCATCAGTACTGACACACTGACACAACAAATCAATATTATGCCCAACAAGACAATGGTATAGATCCGGAGTGTGTGTGTCAATGTATCCCACAGAACACAAATCACATATATGCCCACCAAGACAATGGTAAAGATCCGGGGTGTGTGTAAATGTACCCCACAGAACAAATCAGATATATGCCCCACAAGACAATGGTATAGATCTAGGGTGTGTATAAATATGCCCCACAGAACAAACCAAATATGTGCCCCACAAGACAATGGTATAGATTCGGGGTGTGTGTAAATGTATCCCATAGAACAGTGCAATATTATGCCCCACAAGACAATGGTATAGATCCGGGGTGTGTGTCAATGTACCCCACAGAACAAATCAAATATATGCCCCTCAAGACAATGGTATAGATCCGGGGTGTGTGTAAATGTACCCCACAGAACAAATCAAATATATGCCCCACAAGACAATGGTATAGATCCAGGGTGTGTGTGTAAATGTACCCCACAGAACAAATCTAATATATGCCCCACAAGACAATGGTATAGATCCGGGGTGTGTATCAATGTTCACCACAGAACAAATCAAATACATGTATATGCCCCACAAGACAATGGCAAAGATCCGGGGTGTGTGTAAATGACTCAAAGACAAGTACAAAATTTTTACAGCTCATGCAATATATTCTTGTATCACCCCCAAAAGCCATTCAATATCAATATTTCTTATCAGTCTTTTCTTTTCTAAAAACATTAATTGTGTAGAATTGATCATTCCTATCGTAATGGTACTTCTACTTCCTTAACGAATAGCACCTGGCTGCAAAAATTCAATATTTTCTGCATGATCACGAGAGTGTATGAAATGCGTAGACACTAAGTTGCATGCGCCTTATGCAAAGACCTATGTGTTGACTGTCCATTGAGCTCCTCTCATGTGACGCACCAAAATAGCAATCATATAATATTGATTGCATATAAGTACTTTTGTTGAAAAATATTAAACACACTTTTTAGTGTAACAATGAAAAGCCTGATATAAATTGTAATAATAACTATCAATCAGTTTCTAACTCTATATTTTTGGCTTTTTTATGACTG
>JAPZVO010002168.1:0-10782 GCA_029962745.1 Echinometra lucunter | reverse complement strand
CATTGACTCCAGAACCATTACCTGTAAAAAGAGGAAGTGGACTGCCGTCACCTAATATATCATAAACAATGCGTGCTAAAAGTTTTTAGTTTGAGTCTCTCCATATAAACTTTTCAAAATATTGTCACGAAATGGGATTTATTTCGTGGGTGATTATGTCTAGAATCTAGTTCATTTTCAGGAAGCACCGTGGTAAATGGCGTTATTCCAGTTAAACAGACAGTGCTAGTCACGTGGCAGTAATACGTTACAGAAGGGTGATTTGTTTAACATGTTTTAGACAGTTTTGGCCGATATTATCTTACCTAAGACAATTAGTTGTCCTTTTGTAGTTGGTTGTTATTGATCTAAATGCGTGCTGTTATTTGATATATGACTCATCTAGATCGGATATTGGTAACTGGAGTTATTGATTATTGTGTGTGCATTCCTTGTGTAAATTGTTAACTGTAGAATTGTATACATAATAAATGCATAGATAGTACGAAAGGTTTGGTAGAGGTGTTGTGGCTCAGTGGATAAGTCTCCGGACTTTGAACTACAAGGTCCGGGGTTCGATTGATACACGTCTGTAAAAACCCAATTCAACAACAACAACAACAACAGTTCTTCGGACTTCGGCAGGTGTCTGAAGAAGTACTGAGCTCATTGCACTGTACATGATTCCGACTATGTCTGATTTGTAACCAATAAGTGTGCACAAGCTAAATGATTGAAATGATTATTTGCACATCTACCCATTGTTAAACATGGTGATTTCTTGTCTCAGGCGCCGACCGTGGGTAGATCTACCATCTCCCTGGTAGGATTGAGTGTGTTTGGTCTTTTGCACTCCAGCAAAAGACAATGGGTGTGGTCGTGTACCAGAATCGACGATTGGTATGGTCGTCTGGTAGGTAGGTAGGTAGTGATCTGGTCGTGTGGTCATGATCAAGTGACCTAGGCTGCGTTTCACGAAACCGTCATAAGTTTAACTTCTTGGACATCCCATTGAAACGCGTGCTGTAGAATTAACACGTGTTTCCATGGGATGTCCATGAACTGAGACTTATGACGGTTTCGTGAAACGCAGCCCTGGTAGTTTGGTCGTCTACAGCAGACTGGTAGTGGTTGGCGGAGTACAAGCAGACTAGTAGCTGCCTGGTGGTGGTACATGCAGACTGGTCTGGTGGTGTACGTACAAGCGGGCTGGTGTCGTCTGACGGTGTACTGCAGACCTGAGATAGTCTGGTAGTTCGACTGGTAGTGCAGAGCAGAGCAAAAATGGTTGGTGTCAGAGCCAGTTGGGACAGTTTACTTCTATCTGCCAAACGGATCCACGACGAAAAATTAGAAGCCCGACTTGGTAGCCTACCAGCAGCAAGCATCTTGACAAGATTGACTGCTGGGCAGCATAAGGCAAAGTCACAGTCTTTTCAGGAACCCGTTGATAGCCGAGGGTCTCCTCAATCCGTCAGTCAAATGACACCATAAATCTCTGAAAATCTTACGCTTGAGTGAGGAAAACTAACTTTTAGTTTACTTAACTTAGGATGTAAGTTGTTAATAGTGTATTTTGTTTATTTGTGTAAAAGAGCGATGTGCATGGAGTGTATGAGTGCGAGGCGTGAGACTGAGTGTGAAAGACTTTTGCAAGAGCTTTTGTGAAATTTCAATAGATGAGCCTACGATGTGAGCAAGGACCATGCATAAGAAAGATTTCAAATGAAAATCTTACCCTTAGGACTGTACGTTCCATTAAGCGGCAGATGGCGCTGCCCACTGCGATCCAAACCCCACGAGGCCACTGCCGCTGTCCGGACAACCCCATCTTGAGATATGTACTTTATCTCCTCCCTGCCTAGCAGCTAGTTGAAAGAAGAAAACATGAGACAACGCAGATGATATTTTCAGCCTTCTGAAACTACTTGCAAAATTAGGCCTGACCAACATGAAGCGCCATGTGCTGACGCTGGGACTGCGTGGCCGGTACAATCTCTTGCACGTCATGAAGGGGGGGGGGGGGGGGTTGGTACTGAAATTTGGTTCCGACGGGGGTGTACCGCTGAAGCAACAATACCCGTACCCATTTTAAGGGTCACATTGGTAGAAAAGGGTACCCATTATAATGGATTTTGCATCTCGGGTGTTTACTTAAGCCTTATTATGGGAGAGAATATCAT
The DNA here is from genome assembly GCA_029962745.1 of Echinometra lucunter. Classification (NCBI taxonomy): domain Eukaryota; kingdom Metazoa; phylum Echinodermata; class Echinoidea; order Camarodonta; family Echinometridae; genus Echinometra; species Echinometra lucunter. The sequence goes on along the minus strand of JAPZVO010002168.1, from coordinate 8,620 downwards.
TCTAAACAAAAAAAAGTTACCCATGTTTTAAAAGTAAGGGGCATGTTTAGGGATTTTCCGACTCAAAACCATATCCCATGTTTAGGGATTTCTTGCAAAAAAGGACCCATTAGAGCGGCACACCCCCGTATACCAAATTAGGCGAGTACCCCCCCCCCCCCCCCCCCCTCCCCGGGAGAGGAAAAGTTTCGTTTTAATATCAATGGTGCAAACAATAATTTAACTACAGTATGTGTATTGGTAACTTGCCACAGAAGGAGGTTTTGACGCAATAGTCGTAATAGCGCCTCCGTGAGTCGGGCCTGCGGACATTTGATAGTCATCTGTTTCTATGTGCAATGCGCCAAATTCGCTGATATCGAATTTACATGAATACCACATAGTCGTGTTTACTTTTTTTTGTTTGTTTGTTTTTAATGCAGCGAAACTCTATGGGACACCATGAAATTACTCTTGGTTGCCTTTAAATCTAGTAAAGCGTGGGTGTCGGTAATCTATAATGATGATCTATCAAAGATGAAGAAAGGGCAGTGCATTACATGCCTGTCTGTCGTTTAAGTAAAATCTTGTCTCGGGGACAAAAAAAACACGTCTGTCATCGGGTAATCCATGATTATCAAGGGTCCTTACGAAAGGTTCCTTTAAAGACACAGAATCATGGGTTCACACGAATAAATAAAGTATAGGGTTACATACGTAGGTTACCAAACAACATTACAAAGCCCTGGAGAGAAGCTAATCAAAATCTTCCCGAACACCCCCAAATGATCTTTCTGGGGGGTGTAACATAAAGAGATACAATCAATCTTACAATCAATTTTATCTCTTTAGTACATGGTTATTACGACTGATATCAATCGTAAGATTGATTGAATTTTTGTTACACCCCCCAGGTCGGATATATTCTGAGTACTTTGCCGTTGTCTCGCATCGCCTGACGGAGAGTAATTTGTTTTCTAAGTGAGTGCAAAATGAGCATTACAAGCAATGCTTTAAAAAAAAAAAAAAAATTCGCTTGTCAGCATCTGGACTTCTCCTATTTTTTTTTTCAATAGCGCAGCTCCCAAATATTTTGCTCATTACGCGACTACCTGGGGTAACTAAATCGGTATTTTTACAGCTCTCCAGGCTTGCTTGCTCTATAATGATTATTAACCCACTATATCAAGTCATTTACCCATTTACTTCTGGGTCGATAGGCATGATAGGTATTAACATGATAACCGCGGGCAAAACACCTTGTCCAAGAATGTAGGCCCTAAGGAAGAATCGAAGCCCTGACTTCTGGCATGAGGTTCAAGAGCCTTGTGCTCTAAACTGGCATATGGGTAATACTTGCCTTCACACGCTGGATTGGAGCAGGAAGTGACGCGATCGGAATGATGCATGTCTTGATGCGGCTGGCTTAAGCTTAAAACACTGAAACCAACACCCTCAACTCAAGTAGTTTTTAAGTCAAAGCTAAGACAGAATAAACAGATCAAAGAAAATTTGAACGAAATCGGACAAGGAATAAGAAAGTTATGCCTACATGAAACTATTGGGGGTGGGGGGGGGGGGGGGGGGGTTACAGTACCATAACATTTGGTGATAAAATAAGTTGTGGAAAACTCGTAATGTGTTCTGTACACAGAATTTCACATGTTCTTTATTATCTTCAAGAACACAAGTTTTCATTAGCCTTATCCCAAATGTGTTTTGGAGAAAACACTTCTGCATTATACATCTTCAGTTTGGCTTTACACAATGTGCAAATGTTACGCGGAAAGAAAATGTTTAATTATGTGTGATGTACAAAACATAATGAGTTGTCCACAAAATGATGGCATCAATAGCTACGGTAGTGTCAAAAAATTTCATACAGAAAATTTCATAAACCATAACTTTCTTCTTATTCCGTATTCGATTTTGTTCAAATTTTCGCTGATCTTTTTTATTCCATCTTAGATTTGATTTAAAAACTACTTGACTCGGAGATTTTTCTTAATCGTATTACCTTTTCGAGAGCATTTTTCGACAGTTTAGCTGAGAAGCCGTTGATTGCCTTGGTGTAGGTGTGCTTGATAGTTGCGCCATCGAAGATACCCGAACGATCACCCAGGATAAGATTTTGGATCGGAACCACGTCATGCCCCGGCTAAGGAGAAAATGAGAGATGGACAAAAATGTACGTAGTTTTGAAAATATTATCAATAATTTTAAAAAACAAAAATATATATAAAACAATGAATCTCTTTCCCAAAACATGTACGTTTCTGACCAGTTAACATGGTTAATGTGCTCACTAAAACTCCCAAACAGGAATCCTGCCTGATAACGTGCTAAAGCATTACTGGTTTCGATGAATGCTGTATTTGTACATGTACAACACGTTGATATGAAGGACTGTGTTGCGTGTGGCTTGTCTTTTCACTTTATTGAAAATATGCCACTCATGAAATAAACAAAATGACTGATTTTATTTTATGGAACATCTTGAATAGTTTTTTTTTTTTCTTTTTCCTTTTATAATATCATTTAAACTGTAAATATGGAAAAATAAAGTCTGAAAAATTAACATTTCATATTATGAAGCTGAAGACTATAACGGTCAGTTTTTCACCCGTCAGAGTCTGTAAAGAAACTGAAAATATATATATGATTTTTTTTTTCAATCAGGAGAAAAAAAAGATCATTTGTGTACAGAGGGTAAATGAGAAACTTTACCTGACAATCTAGTGTCTTTATTGAGTGCCTTTGATTTAAGTGTGTGCCGGTATGCACGCGTGTATGTGGGCGTTGGCATACGTGCGTGGGTGTGTGTTGTGTGTGTGTGTGTGTGTGTGTGAATTTGTGTGTGGGGTGTGGGCGTGTGGGTGTGTGGGTGTGTTTTCCGTGCTTGTCTATTTTTGTTGTTGTTTCCAGGGGTCTTCAGCTCACAAGCCTGGGTTCCTTATCGGCCTCTGCATTTCCAAACATTTTTTGTTTGTTTTAAATTGTTCATGTAATAGAAGTTTTGAAAAATATACATGATGTGATATTTGAAAGTTTATTTGTTAAAATTGTAATAATCTATGTTCCATGAATGTTACAATGCCCATGTTGCCTGCTTTGTTTTGCTTGGAAATGAAAATAAATAAATAAATGAAATGAAATAAAAACTCTCGCATAGATTAACGGTTTAAAGGTTTGAAGAATATAAAGGATAATATAAAAACCCACGATTGGGGCGTTTTCTTGCTGATCGATCCTGAAAACACCCTAATTCATGCCCGCGAAATTACCTGTTTGTTGCATCTACATTGCAAAGTGCACTGGGTGACTCTGAAGTTTATGCGGCACCAAATCAACCCATTTTTATGTAGGCTTATATTATTTCCATTATTATCCTTAGAATCATCATCATTATTACTACTGTCATTATCATCATCATCATTATCATTATCATTAATATCATTATCGTCATCATTATTATTCTTATTATTATCATCTCCAACTTATGGATGCGCAATTGGATGAAAATTAGAATTTACGAATAAATTTTGTTAGGAGCACATTAATTGCCCCATTTCTACCTAATGCTAGGTTCCCAATGCCGATCCGATCAACTCGATTGTGCCAAACTCTCAAAAACTAATCTGCATTAATTCCATGAAACCTTGAATGAGCCTACCCATGGCAAGTCTCTTGTACAGTCAAATAATTTGAAACCGCAAGGACTTGCCATTACAAGGCTCATTAATGGCTTCATGGAATTATTGTATTCAAGTGTGAAAATAATGTCTGTTTTTGCAGCCTAGGCTTTGAGAGATCGGGATGTGCGACGTGAATTTCGCGGCCAACTTTGCGTACCAGTCGCGAAATTCGCGACTCGTGACGCGAAGTTCATGACCCGTGACGCGAAGTTCAGGACCCATGATGCGAAATTCATGACCTGGGATGCGAAATTCACGCCGGACATGACCTGTTGTCGAGCGTACTTCAGGGCCAGTATAGCAGTGGGAAACCAGCATAAGACGGTTCGAGGCACCTTCATGCCCTTTGGGCCGGGTTAAAATGACGCTGTACAGGCTTACTCTCTTATTACAGAGGTATAAAAACAATTCTTTCATTTACATGTAGCTGTATTAGAAGTCACTTCGCCTTTGGAGCTTAAAATGAACCAAACTGCCACTCCAAATTAATTCACTATTTTAAGAGTGGATTCTGTTACTTGCAAGCGGATATCGGATATCCACTCATATTCATAAACGGAGTGATCCCTCCTCAAAGAATGGATTCCATTCTGGAGAATACATTCACCTTCATCACGATGATGTAGTGGTCATCTATCGGTTCATCCACCTTGTGAAATGTCACGTTGTTTGCCGCCCCACTTGCCAAAAAGGCCGTCAAAATTGCGAATATCAGCATCATCGTTCTGGATGTATTGAGTGCTTTTGGACACCTTCCCGTCAGCTGATGCACCCTAGTCCCAGATGCACGATCTCGTGTTGTATTCCACAAGTCCTTCTTCAGTGGTCTGCACAGGGTATAATGACTTTATTTGTGCGATGCAGGGTGGTTTTGTTTTGGGTTTTTTTTTTTTTTTTTTTTTTTTTTTTGGTTTTTGGGGGGTATTTTTTAGGTACGCTATAGGTCAAGTGAATCAGTTTGTAAACCCTGGAAGGATTGCACTCAAAACCATTTCAGTTTTCGTGGTTTGGGTGATATTGTGTTGGGTTTTTTTGCGCTTGACGAAAATAAGGCCAAGTAAACTTTATTCTTAGTTTCTCGTCAGTACATTTTCAGATTGCTGGAGAGGGGTGTCTATGTTATTTTCAGATTGCTGAAGAGGGGTGATATTCAATACTGTATGAAAATCATGAAAATCTAGTCCGTCACTTTTGTCACAAGATTTTGTGTTTTGTTTGTGTGTTCATGCCTATGAGCCCTTGAGAGGCTAAATTTTTTTTTTTTAATGCATGATATTAATGATTTATTTTTCACTTAGTTTCCCAATTATTGTACTCACATTAATACTGATTTCATTTTAGAACGAAAATTTAAAAATAAAAGAAAATCGAGACAGTCTGTAAAAAAATAAGGGGAAAGAGGAGGAGACGAGAAACCAAAGTTTACTTGTCAGTATTTCGCCAAAGGTGCTGATTGGATATGGGGCGTATACTGGCGTTCAGACCTGAACACAAACGTGGAATATCACATCAGAACCAATTTTGAAGTCCGTCCGAGTTTAGTAAAATCTGGATGGACTCTGTTCTCATGGATTGGGTGATATTGTGTTGTTGTGGGGTGTTTTTGTTTTTGTTTTGTTTTTTTTTGGTTTTTTTTTTTTTGGTTTTTTGGGGGGGTTGCGCTTGCCGATTTGAAATAAGGGCAAGTAAAATTTATTCTTAGTTTCTCGTCCGTATAATTTCAGATTGCTGGAGAGGGGTGTCTATGTGTAATATTTGATATTCGATATTCAATACTGCATGAAAATCATGAAAATGCTAGTCATTTCAGTTTAACACAACTGTGGGGGCGGGGGGGTCAGTCTTATTTCAATGAGCCCTTCAGAGACTAAGAATATAAAAATGCATGATATCACTGATTTATTTTGTCACCTAGTTGTCCAGATGTACCTCACATTAATACTCATTTCATTTTAGAACAAAAATAGAAATAACAAAAGAAAATCGAGACGGACTGAAAAAAAAAAGAACGAGGAGGAGACGACGAACCAGATTTAAATTTTATTTGGCCAAAAGTGCTGATTGAATACGGGGCGTATACTGGCATGCCGACGTGAACACCAACGTGCAACATTGCAACATAACAAGTTTTGAAGCCCTGGGGTTCAGACATGGGGTCACATAGCCCAGTTAAGGTTCGACGAAGGAAAATAAAGAGACAGAGAAGCCGAGAAAGATGGGAAGAGAGAGAAAGGGAGAAAGAGGAACCTGACAAAAATAAACGTATGACCTGTTGCCATTTCTTTATTTTAAAGACATTACCAGTGGGTCTGGCTAAATCAGTTTTCATTCACCGAGTAAGACCGGGGCAAATACCCCTTGCCCCATTATGTCTGAATCTTTGCTCCTCTACTGTGTCTGACAGTTCTTAAATGATTTCAATGATTTAAGCTGACAGTATGGTACCAGTTTGTTTTTGTTTTTTATGAAACATTTTTGGAGGAGAAGGGGGCGGAGAAGTAGCAAAAAGAAGAAGCAGAAGAAAAAGAAGAAGAAAAAGAAGAAAAGAAGGAGAAGGAGAAGAGAGTGATGAGGATGATGAAGATGAAGAGAAGAACAAGATCCACAAAATTTAAAGTCACATGCCATTAATTGTTTTGTTGTCTTGAGTTAAATTGAAATTGAAAGTAAAAGATGCATGAATAAACAATGTTAAGAAGGAGACCTCTCAAGTTTCAGTATCAGTAGAACACATTTTTTGTTTCCTGAAAGTATGTAGACACACTTTCACCCCCATTTACTTTCACATAATGCTAGCAGGAGAATTGACCATTTATCGCCTTTTGCCCCAGCGCTCATGTCACTGAATAAAGGCCTCCATAAATTTGACTGCTAGCTGTCAGGAAGGGCTCACCTCTGAAGCGTTGAAGATCCTACTTTTATTACAAAAACACTAATCTTATGTCAGCAAGGTTTTATAATGATCTTTCTTTTTCATACATGACATCATCTTTGATACAAACTTGGGGGATCCCCATCCAAGTTAACAATCGGACGCTTTTAAAACGTTTCATGTAGGTTTTTGGGACGTGTTTTTGAAAACGTTTTAAAAACGTTTTTCTATGGAAGGCTTCAGACGTTTTAAAAACATTTTATTTGGACATTCAGAAAAACCTTTTTTAAAGTTTAACCCCCCCCCCCCAAAAAAAAAAAAAAAAAAAAAAAAAAAAAAAACCTTTGAAAAATTTGCTTCTAAATGAAGGACCTCCAGAAACGTTCAGGAACTTTTTAAGAACCTTTAAAAAAGTCCATCAAACGTTTTATGAACGTTTACAAAACGTTTCTCAGAATGTTAAAAAACCTTTCTAGAACTATTAAAAAAACCTCACAGACGTTGTAAGAATGTCCAGAAAACCTTTAAAATTAGAATAAAAATAATAGTTTTAATATGAAGTGAAACTCTTTCAGTGCAATCCACTTATTGGACTATAATCCTATCCTCCTGTAGAGCACCGAAGCGATGACGTCACAAAAAACTTTTTTTAATTTCAGAATTTCTGATACCATGTCTCGATGGCGCATGATGAAAAACATCCACAGCCCAAATTTTATGGGAATCTGCCCCTGGGGACCCGATATGAGGCCACATGAATACCTACCTAGCCCCAGTGAAATCAGTGTAATTGGCCTGGTTCTAAACAGTTATGAACCAGGTCAATTACACTGATTTCAATGAGACAAATTAGGCATTCATGTGGCCATATCTTGGGCCACTGTGAACCGATTCACGTCAAATTTGGTGTGGTGGAGGTTTTTCATCATGCTCTGCCGGAATATAGTCATGAATCATGAAAAATGCTCGAATGCAAAAAACAAAACTTGATGACGTCACACTTCGGTATCTCTAATCCTAACAACTTCATGCTATCTTATCCCACCCTATCTTATCCTAAACCCATCTACTGACCTCTCGTCGGGACTTTCCATATATAGAGACCCAGATTGCAATAGATTGCAAAAATAGTTGAAGATTACACATTTTTCAGTTCAGACCTAGAAATACCTCTTCAAAATGCATTTAGGACATTATTAATGTAAATACATTTTTCATTATAGTTCAAATTGAATTGTCAAAATAGATTGCCATTTATCCTTTCAAAATATGATTTTGGTCAATATGGTCTTTTGTGAATATTCATGAACCATGATCGATTATCATGATCATTGTCCAACTTCTCAACGTCTAAAAAGTTTTTAAAATGTTCGGAAAGAAACGTTTTGTTAAGACGTTTAAAAACGTTTTAAAAACGTTCCACGAGATGTATTTCACAATGTCTCATTTGGAACGTTTAAAAAACGTTTTATAAACGTTACGAAAAATATATGTTCGACAAATGGTAAATTTTCATTTGGACGTTCTTAGAACGTTTTTCAAACGTTCGTTTAAGGACGAAGACCTACGGACCTAGAAAAAAACGTTTGAAAAAGTTTGGTGTCTGCTGGGATGATATCGAACCGATTTACAGGTCTGCGCCCTTAAATATTGCCGCATTTTTGTTAGAAACATTCAGAGACACTAGAGTGACAGCATTTACGCGTAGGCTGAAACAGATGAGATAGCCAGCAAGGGGTGAGCGGTAACGCCTCTATTTAAAAACGTTAACGAACAAACAACAAACCCCTTTTCAGCGACTGAATTTTGTTTTAACAGTTAAGGAGAGTGAGAAAATATGATGCATATACCTGTATTTTTCTTGACCTTGAATGAAACTATCAGACCAAGACTATAATGGTGCTATCAGATAGTGCCCAGCAGAGCCCCTTATACAGAGTTTGGGCAATATCGGTGCGTGGTATTGTTTTGTTCCGGCAAGATAGAGAAACACATAGCAATATATTCAAAATGCGAGAAAGCAAAGTGAGCGAGCGCTTACAGGTTTTTCGGTTTCCTTTTTTTTTTCCTCTCC
>JAPZVO010002167.1:0-10784 GCA_029962745.1 Echinometra lucunter | reverse complement strand
GTGGAATTGCAAAGTTGCCTCAAATAAGTTTTTAAAATACTGGTATTGAGAAAGGGTTCACTATACGGTTGTTATATTTCCTTGGCAAATGGACATTTTTTATGAAGGTAATTCATTTTTTTTCAAATGCAGGTATGCATTAGTAAATTAATCTGAATTATGAAGGGTATAGTGAATCTGATATCATGCAAAATCATTTAAGAAACTAGAACTCACAATAATGTAATTAAGAAATACATCGACTTATATCCTTGTTCAATGTAACTACAAAAGCCATCCCTTTCAGCAAAGATTTTTTTTTTCACTAACTTGGTGACCGAGCAGAAAATCAGAATATAAGTTTATTCTAGATACATTCAAATACATTTCTTTACTGGACCTATAAAAGAATCAGTTTATGAAGCGGGGGGGGGGGGGGGGGCAGTCGCCTTTTGTCTCCTACATGTTAATGAATGATATAACATGACGTAACAATAATGATGATCATGCTAATAACAATAGCAACAATGATGATGATAATAATAATAATGATAATAATGATAATGAAAATAATGAAAATAATGATGATAATAATAATGTATATTAATAATGATAACAATATCAATAATAAAATGATGAATTAAGTACTAATGATACTAATAGAATGACGATAATTGTAGAAATAATAATTTTTAAAAGACGATACATTTTGCTTGCCCAGGGTAGCCTCTTAATTACTCCAAAAGACCACCAATAATTCAATTCAGTTCAATTCAACTTTGTTCATCATCCATCACCATAAAAAGGCATAAAATATTACATGAAAAGGTTAAACAATAAATGAGAATATACCTTAATAAAAGCACAGGACTTGTACAAGAAAAGGAAAATAAAATATAAAATCAGTATGCAAAATGACTGATACACACAATCGCAAAATTGTTTCATTCAAATACAAATTAGCAAAATCATATTGTGTGAGTCTTTTAAAATTGCATATTTTTTAAAGCGTTCGTTATTTACAGATCTAGAAAAGAGAGTATAGACGTATATGGTTTTGAAGAGTATCCTTTTATTTTGATACCATGGGGGGGGGGGCATCTTTAAGTGGTTGAATATTCAAGGGACAAATAAAGAGAGAATAAAGGTGCTTTCACACATGATGCGACAGTATGGTACCACCAGAGTGGATTTATAGAGAGTGGCGTCACGCGTATGTACAAGCTATGGGGCGCGCGGTCAAAGGTCAAACATGGGATCAAAATAGTTCCCTCCCAGTCTGTTGCGTCGTCTGCTAACTACATGAACAGAACGAAAGTGCCTTGCTGCGAGCTTGCAGGACGATATTTAATTGTATCCACTTTTTACTGACAGCATGTTTTCAAATTCTTTTATTCATAATTCCGAATTTTGTAAGCAATTTTGTAAGCATACCCTATACTAATATGCTCAAATCCATTCCCTTATGTGTCCGATCATCCTCTCCCCCCTCTCTATTTAAGTTTCCTTTTTAATAAGGGTTAATATAAACTCATTTGATAATCATTTTGAGCAAAATTTATTCTTGCAGACGGCAGTTCATCCCGGGAGGGGGGGGGGGGGGTACTCGAATTCGGTTCCGATCGGGATGTGCCGCTGAAGCCTGCATATCCGTACCCATCTTTAAGGGTAATTTTGGTAGAAAAAGGCACCCATTATTAGGGATTTTGATCCTCGAATGTATAGGCCAACTCTAAAGAATAGAATTACTCATTTTTTTAAAAAGTGAGGGGCATGTATCGGATTTGCCGACTCTCAGATGTGTACTCTAAACAACATAATTGCTTATTTTTAAAAAGTGAGGGGCATGTTTAGGGATTATCCGACTCAAAACTATACCCCATTGTTTAGGGAATTGTCAAAAAAAAAAAAAGGCGACCCATGCATCTCAGCGGTACACCTCGTATACCATATTAGGCGCGTGCTCCCCCCCCCCCCCCCGGCAGTTCATTTCCTCATTATTGGGTATCAATTGGCTAAATTTTATATGATGAAGTAATGCTGAAATCAGTTCACTTACCCATCATTCAACCATCTTTATTTCTTCTCTATAGCATATCTTTTATAATTACTACTCTCTTCTTTTTGTCTGCATTCGTAGTATTAAGTTCCTCTCTCTCACTCTCTGTCATTCAACTTAATCGAACTCTCCACGTTTTTCCATTTTCTCCTTCTTCCTTTTCTTCTTTATATCACTACGTCTACACCGTCTTCAGATCATCCTTTCTCTCTCTCTCTCTCTCTCTCTCTCTCTCGCATTCTGCCAATTTCTGATTTTCTGGACGTAACACTTGCGCTAAATGTCCCCCTCCCCAATCCTAAATATGTGTTGAAGACACACCCCTCTCCACAAAGCATTCTCGAAGTATAACAAACTTCTAAACTAGCAGGGGTTTTTTTGTACATGATATGAGAGAATCATTTATTCTAGTGAAATTCTTAAAATGCTAAATCTAATTCCATGTCTCTAATCAAATGCATGTTCTATTAACCAACCCCTCCTCCCCCCCCAAAAGATAATAATAAAGGGGGAAGGGAAAATCTTTAACCTTTGCATTAGGGCAGAAATCCCAAGGGGGGCATGTCCTCACAATCGTGTCCCCACAATTTGGAAGGTGGAGGCATTTCATCAAATGTAGCTCCCTCCCCCGACCATTTTTTTTTTTGGCGGGGGGTGATCTTTAATATTTTTTTCTGCTTTCCAATGAAAGTTTCAGATACAAGGAGACACCTGTTGGAATTTCTTATGCTTCCCCCTCACCTTTCAAGACAGATTTCCATCCATGAGTGCAGTACCTACTTTTAGCAATGTTTATGTAAATCAGCTTGGATACTGCTCACATACTGACCAGTAGCAACCAATGATAAACTGCTACTTTCTGAATCAGGTACTGAGGATAAACGATCCAATTGTATTAGTGTTCATAGCACTTTGATACAACATATCGGCTTCCATCTCAAAGGGGAAGTTCATCTTCATTTACTTTGTTAAAATAAAAGATGAATGTGATTATCATATAAAAGATGAATGTGAGTAACATATCAGTGAAAGTTATCATAGCAAGAAAGTCATAATTCATTTTCAAGTATACTGCTTGGATTTCAATCATACTGAAAACACTTGATTTTTCTGTACATGCCATCAACGCAAGAAATTTTTCACTTGGTTGAGGGCAAAAAATTAGATGATTACATGGCCGTATGCAGACATTTTTTCAGGGGGGGGCAAGACATGTAAAAAGTTTTTTAAAAACTTGACAGCGAGAGAGCGAAGCAACCAAGCTGGTCACGAGGATACTTTAAATTGAAATTGAAGGATTTGGTAGATTTTGAGAAAATTTTCAGTAAAAATATGTCAGTTTTCAAAATTTCTGTTTTCAAAATCCCCCTTCCCCCCTGCTGTGTACGGCCATGGATGAGTATGAAATGAATTCTTATACTTTAAAATAACATGCAACAAAAATTATTGCATTTGGTAACACAATTTCTGTACCTATGAATTAAATAGTTAAGTATTATGGAAAATAAAGATTTTCATAGCAAAAAAAACAAAAAAATCATGTGTTCTACAGACACTAGAAAAATAATTTCAGGTAATTTCTTAGTTTCAAAAGAGACCCTAATTTCTCTTTAAAGATAGTAGCCCACATTTGCAAGTATCAACCAATCTGCCACAAAAGCCACAGCAAGACACTTGTAAAGTTTTAGATCCCAGTACATTTCCGTTTAGGATATAGAAGGAAAAAATTACCACAACTTTTATTCAATTTTCTTTGTTTTGTAAAGGCGTCTTCCTGATGCTTTAAGAGTAAAACCATTCATTTTTCACTTACTCTTTGTAATATTGTTGTAAATTTGACAACATGATAGTTTAATATAAATATTGTCATTTAAAATCGAAATTAGCTAATTTCTCTTCAAATTCTTAAACAATGTAGTGCAAATGCTTAAACATAAGTTTTGAACATAAAAAACATTCAGCTCAATGCCCTACCTTTCTTTGGAATATTTTATGGCTTGATGCCAAAAGTTTGAAGATGTGATTGACTGGCCGAATGTCAAATTTTTAGACTATAATAAATCCAAATCAGACTCACAATTTGGAGAGGACATCCCCTATTTGCTCTTGACAATACCCTTTTATGGTGACAAATAAACATTTAAGTTGGGGGGGGGGGAGAGAACAGACTACTCATTCGAAACAAAGTGCAAACACCACACAAATAATAATGATAAAAAGAACATCTTTGAAAATTTTCTGAATTTTTTAAAAAGAACTTTGGCCAAATAATGATTTTCACTGACAAATTTGTTCTCAACAGATGCAAGGATTTCAGCAGCTTATGACAGTTGTCAGTGAAAATAAGACTCTTCATTACAGGCTGCCCTGACTTTTTATAAGAATATGGTGAATATATATATATTCACCATGTGGCATATTCACAGGAAGAAACCTGTATTAAAACTCAAAAGGGGAAAAAAATCAAAGGAAACAGAATGTAATGAAAGAAGATAAAGAGTCCTTTAACTCCAGACTTCTTTGTCAACCAGAAAAAGTAAAAAAAAAAAAGGGGGGGGGGAAATATGGGAATATTTCCCCTTCCCCTTTCGAAATTTCTGTCTATGCCAAAGCTAAATTTTAGGCTAATGCCATAGACACTGGCTGCCTGAAATTCCACCACTTATTTGGGCAGGCAGTTTACATTGCATCTCTGCTCAGTCCGTGTTTGGTCTATTTTCTTGCCCTCTGCAGATATAAATAGCTGCCTGTTGCTCTGTCTTTTCCAAAGATTGTGATTTGATGATTTTTTGTAGCATGCATCATTTCGATTTTGATCTGTAAAAGAAAAAAATACAGAGGAGAAAGTAGAGGAAGGCAGGAGATAGAGAGAGAGAGAAAGAGAGAGAGAGAGATAGAAAGATAATGGGAGGGCAGAGGAAATAAAAGGAAGACAAAGAAGTTTATATTATCAAATTATTCATGCTTTCAGCTCCTTTCATTACTGAAAATTGACATGTAAACCAACCTATGTTTCAAATTTCTGTACACTTGTATTTTTTAAAAAAACAACTGATAAGGAAATAACTAAGCGGCGGCGATTTCATGTCATGAGTGGGGGGGGGGGGGGGACGGAAACCTGCAAGGCCTCCGCCGTAAATATGTTTCGAAAAGTGAGAGGGGGATAATTGATATTATGCAAGCGAGCAAAGCGAGCGAGCTAAAAATTATCGCATAAAATAATGAAAAGCCTGATTTTGCCATCAAAATGCATTCTAGGCCTATAAAATATTTAAACGGTTGGCCTAAAGTTGGTCAGCTGACTCAAAATTTAAAAATAATATATTAAGCTTTTGAAAATCGAGGGGGGACGATCCCCCCAGAAAAAAAAATCGAAGGGGGACATGTCCCCCCCCCCAACACCGGGATCGCCGCCTCTGCTAAGCAGAATAATTTAGTCAACTCATAATTAATGGAAAAGAAATCATTTGAGCCATTCAAATATTAAAAGAAATTTAGCCAAGGCAATGTAAGGTTTACACGCAGTATGAATTGATCTTATGATGCTGGTCACATACTTATCAGAGAGAGAGAGACTGTTATAGACCAATTTCACAACGCAAGAGGGCAGCAGACTGTTCGACACAGTTCGACATACTGCGGTGGGCGCTGCAACTTTTATAGTACACAAGTCAATAGCACGTTATCTACATTCGTTCGATTTTTTGTCTATTTTGACCAGTATATACAGATTTATTTTAATATTTGCAATGAGAAATTATCAGGGAAGTTCAGGTCGCAGCTGTGCGGTGCTCAAATGCCACAAGAATTAGAGAAAGTTTAAAAATTGGAAGCTAACTGAGTGCGAAATTTACTCGCTTTTGACTCATGAAGCCTGTTTGTGTGAGAAGCCGTACTCCCTACACAGGTTTCCGTAAGCAATGTGAAGGAATTCGTCGCTAGTGGGTAAAAACATCAACAGAAAGGACTTTGAAGTCAAGGAACATTATCATTATGTACTTTGGCGTAAAATTTAATGAGTGAAAACATGACTTTGTAAACAGGGTAAGATTTAGGGCTCCAGTTTACTACGGCTTCTATGCTGCAATCGAACTTTTACTGACAAAACTAAGTTGAAAAACCATCGAAAGTACAAAAATACATCATACCTTCATCCGTCAGATATGACCATTTTCTTACCTCATCTACCCATGTATCCATGCTTTATTTTATTGATCTAGAATAAAGTAAATGGAACAATATCGGGGCATATCTCATTTCTTACATTCATTTTGTACACAGAGCCAATCGCGATCAGCGCGCTTGCCCACCGCAGCGATGGCGTCGCCGATAGAGGGCCAAATACATAAACCGGACGTGAAATTGGTCTATGCTCATGATATGATCTGTGCTTAACTTTAAGAAAGAAGTTTAATAATGCAACATCAGTCTGAAAAATTACCTCAAAATGCTGAAGTCAAACTAGCAAAGCTAACATGACATCTGCCGACCTTTCTTTCATGGCATATCCTGCCTCTCATGAAGCGAAGTTCTGTGTTGAAGTTCTGTATCTTCAGTCTGTGTCAACTCCATGGTCCAGCATCTTGTAAAACAATAAATATCAAATAGTACATACTTATAAGTGGACAAAACTATCCTAGTCAGTGGAGGAATAATGGAATGTTTTCAAATCTATGTTTACTTCATCATGAATTTATGTATAAAAACTGATGAACTTGCATTCCAATACATGCAATTTAAGTGTAAATTTAAGTGTAGCCAACCAAAACAAGAAAACATTTAAAAAAAAATTAACAATGAACAATGAGGTTATCATTTCATATTTCGTTGAGATTACTATTGTAGTCTAATTATCCATATGCACTATGTGAGATTTTGAGCCTTATAATTACTATTGATAGATACTAGTAGATACCAGTGGATTTGTGGTCCAGTGCACTCGTCCTAAATCATAAATGATGCTTAAATTACATAAATCCTACCAAAGGACTCGTTTTTTCCCCTGTAGCCTGATGTAGTTAATCAAGAATTTCAAACTTTGTATTTTGTAACAAATCAAGAGAGGCGAAAATTTCACTTGACAATTCATTTGTGCAATGTTTTTTCTTATGCAGGCATAAACAATTTTGCACGAATAAGCACGACATTAATAAAACACTGGACTCGTATACAGATTCTGCATGCAAAATTGTTAACAATTTCTGATTTTGATTCAGTTTTGGTAACCAAGTTATTAAACAAACACTGAAATTCAGTTGATCTTCAGTAGATCTTGAACTAGTTGAACAGAACTTAGATATCTAGAGACTAGAGCAGGGGCGTAACAGGTACCTGTTATCGGGGGGGGGGGGGCAGAGCCCAAAATTTCCCGGTAACTAGTCTATGTCTAGAATCTGTGGCGTGGCTAGGTCTGCATTTTAGGAGGACGGTAGTGCTCCACCGGCGTAAATCCAATTTGAGGAGTGGGGGATGAAAAACTTTTTAAACAATTTTTTTCCCTCTCACACACATTTTGATATTTATTTTGCGAGTGAGCAGAAAATAACAACTTTTCCGGGTTTGAATGGCATTTTCGAATAAAAATTCTAAAATATGACGAAAAAGCGAAGCGAGCGAGCCAAAAATAACCACTTTTCTCGATTTTGATTGCATTTTCGGATGGAAATCCTAAGATTTTTATGAGCGAGTGAAGCAAGCGAGCCAAAAATAACCCTTATTTGTTTTCAATAGCATTTTCAAATAGAAATTCTAAAATATGATGGTTGTTTAAGACAGATATTTAGAATTTTTTACTAACTGATTAATTGAAATATATATTCTTCCTTAAAAGTGTGTCTGCATGGGGGGGGGGGGGGGGGGGAGGGAAATTTGTACACACCATCCCCCCTCTCCCCCAAGTGGGGGTGATAGATCTCCCATCCCACCCCCGGAAATTACGCCAATGTAGTGCTCCCTAGAGGGGAGGGTGCAGGGAGGGGGGAGTTTCCCCCGTCCCGCGCGAAGCGCGGAAGCTCCGACTTTTTTTTGCTGTCAGTTCCCGCTCTTCTTACGCTCTCTGCCTGTTATCAGGGGGGGGGGGGGGAGGGGGCATACGCATAGCCAAAAATTTCCCGGTAATTAAGTCTAGAGTCAGTGGTGCAGCTATAGGATTTCATTTTAGGAGGACGATTGTGCAAAGCGCGCTCCCTAGGCATGCTAGGGGGAGGGTGCAGGGATGGTGATTTTCCCCTCCCGCGCGAAGTGCGGAAGCTCTGACTTTTCTTTGAATTGTTCGTTGTTTGTTCCCGGTCTCTTACATTCTTTGCCTGTTATCGGGGGGGGGGGGGCAGAGCCGAAAATTTCCCGGTAACTAAGTCTAGAAATAGAATATGCGGAGGTGAGCCCGCACCGAGAGTTGCTTGTTGCGAAGCCCTTAGCGGGTGGAGCCCAGGGTTCTGGCTTAGGGCCCCTGATGGGTGTCTACAGGGAAGCCACTGCGGGGGTCCAGGGAGTGGAGCCCCCGGAAACTCCGGGGTTTTGGTACTAAATTTTCCCTCATTTCTTTTGTTTCCCTTTGCTTTCTTCTTTTTCCCCCCTTTCCCTCTTTTCCCTCTCTCTCTTCTTCTTCTTTCTCCCCTTTCTCCTTTTTCTTTCCCTTTCTCCTTCTTCCTTTCCCTTTCTCCTTCTTTCTTTCCCTTTCTCCTTCTTTCTTTTCCTCTCTTCTTCTTTCTTTTCCTTTCTTCTTCTTCCTTTCCCTTTCTCCCTTCCTTTTTCTTTCTTTCCCTCCCTTTCATTTTTCCCGGCGGTTTGGTGGATTTTCCCGCTGAAATCCTTCACTCTGCCCCCCTGCCCCCCCCGGCTGTTACGCCACTGAGAGAGGGAAATAGATATCCCTTCAAGAAACATAGCATCAAAGTAAAGTAGCCGCTGAAATGGCCTTGCAGTATAACTACAGACAGAGAAAAATGTCAGAACATGTGTACTGGTATCAGAAATTTGTTGCGATGTTTTTCTAAAACATTGTAAAGGAATGGTTTATGGCCTGTCTGGTAATAGTTTAGATCGGTCTTGTTTAATCTGCAGGTGTCAGAACCCTTTAGAATCAAGCCATACAAACCAAGACAAATTATCGGTTGCTTACACTCACTTCATGATTATACTGTCAGACAGACTCGGGCTACCATTTTAGAAATCTTCGCTCCCAGTCTTCTCATAAAGCCTGCCATAATTAGTGTTGCGGAAAGTCTAACATCACTTATGTTTGATTGTGTAATTAAATAATTATTGACATGTCTTTCTGAAACTTTGTAAAAGAATGGATTATTCATGCAGACTGATTCTAATAGACTGATATTAGCATTGTGACTGTCATTATATAGACTGTTGATTGAGGTGAGATACAAAACTCTATGGCTCTTCAGTAGTCTGGCCAGGGAAAAATATATCAGATATTAGTATGGTAGCACCTCATTTAAAAGAGCATTCTAAAAGAGAATAAAAAATAAAAGAAAAATTGTTATTTCATCATTATAACAAGGGCACTTTGCTGGCCCTGCTTATTTTTTTTAAATTCTAAATTTGTTTTATTTGTTAGCTCTGTTAGAACAGGCTGTTGATGTTACAAGGTATATTGCATTCATACAATTTTCAATTTTTTAAGTCATTGGTTTCATTCATAAGATTTTCATCGCAGCAGTTGATACTGCAGAATCGCAAACATGTACAGTGTATCATATTGAAGTAATACTCTTTTCTACTTGTACAGTTATTAATGCATTATAAATGGAGTGATTTTACTGAAATGTCTGTTTGCCAAAGAGGAATAACAACTGTATTGTGAATTCTTTCATACTACCAGTATAGTTTGAAAAATTACATTTTAACATTTCTTTGGTGGCAGTTTTGCAGTTCCACTAAAGTAAGAAACTCCCAAACTCTAATGCATATTGCATAATAGATTTATCAGTATTTTTTTCTTTTTTTAGACAAAATGAAAAAAATATTCTAATTTTGTCTGAGGGAATATTGTTGTTCATTCTCATGCTGCATTTAAACTGTCAGTTAAAGTAGATGAAATGTAACAATATGTTTTCTGTTGAGAACAATTAGAGTGCTATGCCTTGTGTACTTTTATGAAAAGTTATTTGATATTCATGCATTGTATTTCAGTTCAAAGTGGTGCCTTTTATGAAAATGCAAAGTATTTATTTTATCTGATATGTGGACTTGTATACTATTCAAGTATTTATTACTTAGACATTAGTTAGATGTCCATATGGAAAGCAGCTCTACTTATGTTGAATTTTCCTTCACTTTTGACAGTCTGTACATTTTATTGAGGTACACTAGGTTCCTGGGCTGATTTGTGATTTTTAGACATCTATAATTGTATTTTTCACAATTAGCACAAATTAAAATGAAATTTGGAATGGTTTAAATGCACTGCAAGGATCTATTTAGTTGTGAACTGCAATGTTTTCTTAAGGAGTAGATTTTTTGTAGCACCTGCAGCATGTATGAAATTGGACATCTTGATAGTATGAGACAGAATTAAAAATTCAATCAGTATTAATAGAAATTGAAGGATTATCTTTTCTATCAAAACCTGGACGAGTCACGAACAAGATCTTTATTGGTGCTATTTCAGGCAAGCAGTGGGAACAATGTTTGCTACTATCAGGGGCTTAAATTCATACATTGTGGGTATGGTGTATTGTGTGCTGTAAACAGTGGACTGACAGCCTCCAGTACAATTTCCAAGTTTTCA
>JAPZVO010002166.1:0-10792 GCA_029962745.1 Echinometra lucunter | reverse complement strand
TCGCATCCACGGGGATATCTAGTGGAGCAGGAATATGAGGCTAACGGCACTCTCACAACCGAAGCGGACAAGTTCTCACCTCTATAGTTGCATCAGAAATGGTTAGGAGATATTCATAGTAAGGTAGAATGATTTTGTACAGTTACATACACTGTATGTATGTTTGTTGTTAATATAGTATTGCAAGAATAGCATGATGTACGTTTTTGTGTACATCCCAGTCCAAGATAGTGTGTTCAAAAAGGAGATCTTTGCATGTGTTTGTTTAGGAAGATGATTTATATTTGCTGCCCATCCTATGTGTATAATTTGAACCTGAGGATGCGGAACAAGTTTATCCATAGCTGAGATTAATTTGTTATCCATTACCTGTGCACCCAACAATTCACTACCCTGAATGCTCCTCATAGAGTTGAAGGTGCTTCATGTTGGGATTGATTGCATGGTGTTGGTCATGCTTAGCTCTTATCTCCTTTAACTCTTAATTCATATCAATATGCATGTCCCTTCTTTTTGGCTATTTATAGGTCCTACATGTTTACCATATGTATTTCACATTGAATAGAAAAGCTGAACAATAGTAACATCTCTGTAATTTGTTTATACACATTGCAGTGTATGTCCATTTTCCTACCAAAAAAAAGAAAAAAGATTATTTATGCATGTAGGTTTCGTGCCTTTTTTTTCCCCACAGCTACCTGCCAGAGAAGACAAGATTCTCGTCGCAAAGAGTGTCATAGATGCTTTTCCCAACCTGAAATCCAACACAAAATGGCCTTATGTAAGAAACATAATTTGTAAGGAATATAGAAAAAATAATTTGAAAGACTTCATAGCAGAGCTCCATGCAAACATTTTTTAGTGATGGCCTGATCTAGCTCAGTAAACATGCTTTCATATTTTTGTTGCCTTATAAACAAAAGAAGTACTTGCCCATATGAGAAAAATTATACTTACCAAATGTTTTAGGGAATGTACTCAATTTGACATGTTTTACCTCGGCTAAAAGGACACTAAATTAGAAATTTAATTCAAAAAGAACAGAATCTTTAATACCGGCAATCATTTGACTTCACACAATATTGAAGTAGCTCATGCGGGCAACTGAACTTCATATTTATGAATATTTACTGACTTGGATACAAGTTTACTGTCCACTGGTAATGTTGAGCCATGTAAATAAGGTAAACAATGTAAAGTGACAAAGCTGGGTAAGCCTTATTTAGATCTGCCCATAATTTGCCATAAACTTCTGATTTGATTCACATTCAGCTGTTTGTAAAATGGTACAAATTAGAAATACATGTACCTATCTAAATATATGTTAAGGAGCCAATGGGTCATCCTTGACACCTTGAAACAAGACTACATGCATACCAGGCTGACCCACATGACACAGTCTTGTTTTGAAGTATTTTTAATGCTCATCAGCTCATGCATTCAGAAACGACATGTAGGGCTGCATGGTTTGCATGTGGTCTTATTTCAGACTTCAAGGACGACCCACCAATTTTAACATGTAGTGCTGTAGAAATACCACCAGCAACAGCCGTATCGTGAGCCCTTATTTTTATCATGCCTCTGTCAGGAAGTCACCGGAGGCATTATGTTTTCAGGCTGCCCGTCCACCCGTCCCGTTTTCGTTCTCATGCTTGCGGTTTTGTGCATCAAGTTCAAACTTGGCATGTGTATACATATAGGGTAGACAATGATGTGACTAGAGTTTGGGGTCTAAGGTCACAGATGACGGGTCATTAAATGCATGAAAATAGCTGGTTATTGCGATATCTTATACATGGTTCAGCAGATCAGCTTCAAATTTTGTACATGTGCACTTATTTGTGTGATAATGAACTTAAGATTTGGGGGTCATTAGGTCGAATGTCATAGGGTCACGTGGTCCATTAAAAGGATTAAAAATGCTGAATTTTCTCATATGAAAGGGAAAGGGCTTAACTCTGTTTTTCTAGGGAAGTGGATGCATATGTTTGGACTGTGTAGTTGAATTCATCTAGTTTTTTGTTTTTTTGTTTTTTTTTGCCATATACAAATGAAAAAAAAAGATACAGAAAATAACAAGTACAGACAAGAATTATTATTCACTGTAATTATGGAAGATGCATGGTGTGTATTAATTTTTTTTTTTCTGAAACATGGGCAAATTAGTACTTTCTAAATTTGGTCTAATCTTTGCTTTCCAATGACAACTTTTCTCATATGATTTTTATTAGCAATCATATAAGTCCCAAAGAGAATCGACACAATGCACAGACAAGCATTATCCAGAGCTTTTCCCAGTATCGGTAGCATACAGACACTATTTCATTCTATTCCTTTTGCCAGTAACTGATAGATAAACATGTATTCATTCAAAAGAGGGTACGTGTAGCTGAAAAGGTGGTTAAAATGGTTGGATGTGGTGATTCATGAACAGCTAAGATACACATTTTAATGAATTTTTCAGAAGTTGTATTGCTAAATGGTCAAGTATGCACTTTTCATTTGCTAATCTGTCTAGGGAGATTTTTAACTTTCTCTTTTTGGTGTATGATTTCATTTCTTAATATGTTATTTAAAGTAAGTTTAATTTACATGTGACACTAATTAGAAAAATACTGTTTATTTAACAGGATCTGTGGTTTGACCCCAATGATGCCACAAGGGGTACCTTGCTACGAAGCTCAATACAATGAGGAGGGTTTACCTCCAGATCAGTTGCAGCGTCCACGCACCAAGACGGACCAAAAACCACAGAGGGACACCGCAGAAGGCAGGGAATTCCAAGTCCAAGGTAACACCATGATGCTAAGAAGGATTCATTTCCAAATAAATCTCAAAATATCAATTTTTTTAAACAATTTTTTTCATGTCACATGTTTCTAATATCCTTTATTCATCCTCAGTATGAAGGAAAATGCTAAAATATATGAAATATGAATATCAATATGTGTAGTAATGTCATCACAAGTAAGGTTGACTTCAAGAGCTTATTCTTGTATCCCTAATTCGATACAAAAACATGTTGAAGTTGTTATTTTTTTAATCTTTTAATGTCATTGTCTGATTGGTATTTCCCAGACACCAAAGCGCACCCATGCAACATCTAGAGGAAATTCCTCAAGTGGAGGAGGAAGAGTTGATTCTTTTTTGCAAAAGAGCTAGTATTGACAACAGAAAGCAAATTCTTCAAGCCATGGAACAGTCCTTTCAGAACAGGAGGAATTGGATTATGGAGGAGGATATCCAACAGTCGGAGAGATCCTCGCTCGATACCCTCGATTCCAAGATTTCCCAACTGCGGTAAGTTTTATTCTTGTTAATAGCTAGGGCTACATGCAATTGCTCCCATGAAAAATATCAAAATACAAAGGACTAGCTAGTCCCTTCCTTGTCTAGCATCTAAGTTCAAATAATTTTAATGACATCAACTCCTACTAAATAAAATGTATGCATTTGTTTAGACCAAATGTTGCATATATTCTTACATCCGTATTTGTAACTATTTCCAGTTTTTAGTGGCTTATAAACTAACTTGCCGCAAATCAATCTGTCTTTCATAACAGTTGCAGCAGGAATTCCATCTCTTATTTCCTGATGCAGCAGCTAGACTCATTTCAACCTGGGAAACGCGGTTTTCCCCATTCATCCTGAAAGTAGGAGAATTATCCAGACTTCCTAAACTCCAAACACTGATGGATGAGAACAAGAAGACCAAGGATGCACACAATGGAACACCTGGTATGAAATATTCATTTTATGACTATGATTATGACAGATTTGTATTAAGGCACTTCTCATGAGGACATTCTTAGCTATGGGGACCCTGTTATAACAGACCACCCAAATAACCTGCCCAATTAACTCCCTGGGGTAAAAAACAAATGCCTGTACAAGGCAACCAGGATTTGTATTTTACCTAGAGTGTAGTGTACCCTTACCGATGGGTATGAACTGAATTCTGCATATTTAGCACTATTTCTAATCTTCAGATCCAAATGGAACTATTCACAAAGAGGATGCAACAAGTCCTACGTGTATGTTCATCCATCAATTTTGGATGGTGTATGTATTTCAGTAGCATGAAACTAATAATTTGTGGATGAATTTCAAGCATGCTTAACTATTGTCACTACTCAGAACTTCATAGCATTAGGTGAAATGTCAGATAATTGATTTTTAAAAATTTCTTTAGGAAGTTTGAGGAAGCTTTTAGGCTTGTAAAAATAATTTTAAAGAGTTAAATGCTGTATTGCTTTCCATAATGTATTTCCTTGTAGGGCCTCTGATGGAATTCTGCCTTGATAAGTGGAGCTATAGTTATCCATGTATATTGTTTATTCGTTCATTCATTTGTTTATTTATTCATTTATTTTGGTATTCTTTTATTCATTTTCTTCCAGATGCCCTGTTTGCTTACAAAGTACTGATTATACCTTCTCCCATCACACGCAGGGAAGAAATCTCAATTTCAGATGCTCTCTCATACTTCATGGTCACAAGACCGGTATGAAATAAATTGAATGTAATTTTTAACTCACTATTCCAATTGTTTATTGAGTAATCATGGAAACCTGTCAACTAAAACTTGAATACATGAAGGTCATTGTGGCTATTCATCATATGGATTACAGAGATGGCACACACTCTCTCTGGGACCATTTGTTTTAAACTTCATTGACATTTAATTATAATTGATGTAGCAATAACTTGCAGTAGGTGGAAATGACTTTGAAGTTGCATGCCTCTGCCAACAAAAGTGGTCAGGGCATAATCTTGGGTTGTCCATTTGCATGTTTGTATCAGGTTGACAATCTAATTAAATTTTTGGTAGTGTTAAAGGTCAGAGTGCCAAATGGCATTTGGCTAATGTTAAGGGTCACAGCAAAGTTGAAATAGCCCGTTCTCCGAGGATCTTGAGAATGGTCTAGCTAATCGGCTTTAAAAATTTAGCATATAGATTGGGCTGATAATGATAAATCTAGGGTCACTAGGACAAAGGCACATGGCACAGCTATATCAATACCCTGAACCTGCAAACTTCTTTGGTCGCAATATAACATGTGGGCATAATGTTTGACTGCGTACAGTCAAAATTACTCCAGTTACGTTTGAATTCCTTTGAATACAGTCAACTCTGCATAAGTCAAAAATCACCTAGGTCAAACTAAATAAATAGTCCCTGTTCATCTTTATGTGCAATATACATCGAGTAAGTCGAATTTCACATAAGTCAAATAATTTTTCATGGTCCCTTGGAGTTTACTTATGCGAAGTTGACTGTATATGTATCATGTTCAAATTTGATGGTCCATGTACAGCATACTGGCAAAGACTGTATACAAATGAGCCGAGTGCCTCATTAAATGAACTCTCGTGTTCTTGACCCGTTATACAAGTTCAAATTTATATTTTTCGAAAGCTTGATAAATTTGCCACGCAGGCATGCACATTTTGTATTGGCCTTATTAAGGCATAGGTGGGAAAAAGAGCACATTATTTCTACAATTTATGTTCCTTTTTATCCCAGTTTCATCCATTGCATTTTATATCTTATAAGACTAATTTCTGATTTTAATTGGAATAGCCAGTAAATATAGAGATTTGATTATAATTATGATTCAAAAGACAGAATGCCAAAATATTGAATAATTTGCAAGATATCACAATTTGAAAATAACATATTTTCGGGGTCATAGCAATATCATTGCACTGAGTTCTTTTATATTCTAAATCTTTTTTGCTCACTGCATCTATGCCGTGCACATTGCACCTGCACATATCCTCAACCCCTGGAATTACTGTACTACTATTATGACACTTGTGTTTCCTTGCAGAACGGAACCGCTGTGGCGAGTTTTCTCGTTGAGAAAACGGATCAAAAGAGAACCCAGCCGTACCTGCTTCGCATAGGAGATGGCTTCACATCCCCGTCGACTTTCTTCATCATTGTTGATGGGAAAGCCGTACCCTGCGAGAGTGATGCTACTCAAGCAGTTGATGCTCTATTCAAGAGCCACTACATTTTTAACATTGAGTATGCAGATGAGCTGAAGGGATTCTATGCATTCTTAGAGCACTTCGTGTATGGAATCGGGGTTTCTACTGATCACATTCCTGTCCGTGCACGTGAACTTATGGCAAGCATAACAGCATTGGCTCGCACCCAAAGCCATTAATCATTTCCAACTTCAACTGGAAGAACTGGACATCGGTTTTCTTGCCTATGTATGGAGAATCATTACATTTCAAAGTAAACCTTTCCCTATTCGCAACCATTTTTTAATACAGGTAGTTCCTAGTCAATGCATCTGGGAGAGTATTCCGTATTCTATCCTTGGATTTAGTTGACGAATACAGTATGTATCAAATTAGGGCTTATTTTAGGCCTGTATGGTGTGAAAGTCTCAACATGCTTTTGATATGGCTGTCAATAGTTCCATGGTATAGATCATTCTAGTTTTTGATTCATGTGAAAATGTCAGCATACATGGATTTATTCTGTTAAATTTGTCTCGTAGTTCTGAATACATACACACCTGTATAACATTTGTCTGAATTGTGTGTAAGTGGGGAATCTTTATCATTGGAACCTGTGTAGTATAGCAGTGTTTATACATACATGAATATTTGATTCAACTGATGACTGTATAATGTTTGGGTACATCAGATAATATTATTCATTGTGAAATCCTGGGACATGCACAATGAGCCATTCCAACACCCTTTATTAGTAGCTTTTTCTCATATTTTTCTTTTTAAGAATAAAGTAATTTCTTGTCAGTGTGAATTCCCCTTTAAGCAGTAGATAACTGAGACTATGGTATGTATTGTTGAAATCTGTATGTATACAGTATATAATTCCATGTTCAGAACTTTTTCTATCTAGTTTCCAGAAATGTAAATTTTATGACATCTGCAACAGCTTATACACATTTTTATTGGATGCTTTTTTTTTTTTTTTTGCTTTAGTAATTTCCCCCATGGTTTCCCATTCTCTCCATTCCTTCACTCAGTCTTCTAGGAAGCAGAGTGGGTGGTTACCTAGATAATTGTATGATTCTGGTGTCTTTTGCTTTTGTCTTTTTTTTTTTTTTTGGTTTGTTTTGTTTTGGGTTTTTTTTTTATGGCATCTCTTAATAGTTTCCACCATGGTTTCCCATTCTCTCCATTGTTTCAGTCTCCTAGCAAGCAGAATGGGTGGTTACCTAGTGTACGATCCTGGCGTCTCTTGCTGTTGTTTGGTTTTTTTTTTTTTGGGGGGGGTCAGTAGTTTCCCCCATGGTTTCCCATTCTCTCCATTGTTTCAGTCATCTAGCAAGCAGAATAGGTGGTTACCTAGTGTACGATCCTGGCGTCTCTTGCTGTTGTGTGGTTTTTTTTTTTTTGGGGGGGGGGGGGTTAGTAGTTTCCCCCATGGTTTCCCATTCTCTCCATTGTTTCAGTCATCTAGCAAGCAGAATGGGTGGTTACCTAGTGTACGATCCTGGCGTCTCTTGCTGTTGTTTGGTTTTTTTTTTTGGGGGGGGGGGTCAGTAGTTTCCCCCATGGTTTCCCATTCTCTCCATTGTTTCAGTCATCTAGCAAGCAGAATAGGTGGTTACCTAGTGTACGATCCTGGCGTCTCTTGCTGTTGTTTCGTTGTTTTTTTTTTTGGGGGGGGGGGGGGGTCAGTAGTTTCCCGCATGGTTTTCCCATTCTCTCCATTGTTTCAGTCTTCTAGCAAGCAGAATGGGTGGTTACCTAGTGTACGATCCTGGCGTCTCTTGCTGTTTGTTTTTGTTTTGTTTTTGTTTTGTTTTTTTTTGGGGGGGGGGGTGTGGGTTAGTATCCCCCATGGTTTTCCATTCTCTCCATTGTTTCAGTCATCTAGCAAGCAGAATGGGTGGTTACCTAGTGTACGATCCTGGCGTCTCTTGCTGTTGTCTGCTTTTTTTTTTGGGGGGGGGGGGTTAGTAGTTTCCCCCATGGTTTCCCATTTTCTCCATTGTTTCAGTCATCTAGCAAGCAGAATGGGTGGTTACCTAGTGTACGATCCTGGCGTCTCTTGCTGTTGTCTTTTTTTTTTTTTTTTTGTTTGTGTTTTTTTTTTTTGGGGGGGGGGGTAGTAGTTTCCCCCATGGTTTCCCATTCTCTCCATTGTTTCAGTCTTATAGCAAGCAGAATGGGTGGTTACCTAGTGTACGATCCTGGTGTCTCTTGCTGTTGTCTGTTTTTTGTTTGGTTTTTTTATTTTTATTTTTTTTTGGGGGGGGGGGTTGTAGTTTCCCCCATGGTATCCCATTCTCTCCATTGTTTCAGTCTTCTAGCAAGCAGAATGGGTGGTTACCTAGTGTACGATCCTGACATTTCATCTTCTTGTCCAGTGTTGTGGTACTTTAAATCATATTTAGAAGTTTCCTACAGTATTGCATTATCTTTGAACTATCATAAGATTCTTAACCAAGAATGCTGAGGCTATTTAATGAGGGAGAGTATATTTGGTTCAGTAATCAAGTTTGTATAGGTGTTCACCAATCCGTCTGTTACTTGTCATGGTGAAGCTACTCCCTATTGCAGTTGAGTAATCATTTATCCCTTTGCAGTTGATTAATTCTTTATCAGAATCGTGGCTAATTGAAATAGGCATGTGATGTGAAACTCTTGACCCTGAATATGCTTTCGACATTGGGGTGGCATGAGCCCCCTTCCATATCATATGAAAACAAGTGAAAAGTAACAATTTCCATGAGAATGTGTAGGTAATAGATTTATTTTATCAAAACAGTATATTTTGTGATGTGGAGCTGATGTTCTAACGTAATGAGGTCAAGGTAAAAGGATAGTTTTAAAAAAATGATGAAAGAAGTGCTTAATGGATCATTTCATAATTGATTCATTGAGCTCAAATTTTTAAAGAAACATCCACACATCTGTCATTGCAACATTGCTTTTATGTGATATCTTTCATAACCAGGGACACAATACTTGCATGTTAGGCATCCTGGAAAGGATGCTTCATGATGAAGTATGATGCCCACATACAAAATTCAGTCTTGTTTTTATATATTTCTGCTGTTCTGCATCAATTTTACCTACACAAACATTAAAAACATCCAAAGATAAATACAAAGCATCATTTCTGATAGTTGTTTTCATTTGAAATTGTAAATTAATTTGATGCTAGATCCCCTCTATCCCACTACTGAACTTCCCCATTAAGCTGTAGATGATTGAGAATATCTTATGTACAGTTTATATCTGTATGTTTACAGTATAATTGAATGTTCATGAATTTTTCTATCAAGTTTCCAGAAATTTGAATTTTTTATGACATTTGCAACAGTTTATACATATTTCATATTTGATGCGTTTTACTTAGACAAATTTAAAATCGATTGTTATAAAATTTGCAACAACACTCACTTTTTTGTTGCATTCATTTAAATTTGTCAAAGTTGATACTGATTTTTATGGCATTTGTAACAACTTGTATTGGATTAGATGCATTTGAATTTGACAAATTTGAAATGGATTGTCATGACATTTGCAATAACTTATATTATTGATTGGATGCATTTGGATTTGACAAATTTGAAATGGGTTTTTTGTGCATTTGCAACAACTTTCACATTTTTGATTGAGTGAATGTAAATAAATATTTAGCTCTTGCAATCATTTGAACTGACATGTTTTGTTGAGCTTATCTGTACAGTATGATGTTCTGAATGGCAAGTCACCCTTTTAAGTGTTAAATTTAACATATTAAAACAGTTACATTCAACATTTTCCCCCAACATTTTCAAAACGCTGAATATCTAACATTTGTACAAACGCTGGAACAACATTTAAAAAGTGGTCATTCCTCGGCCCTTTTCTAAATGTTGATTCACCATTTTAACTGTTAATTTTAACACTTTGACAAAAGGTACATTCAACCTTTTTTCCAACATTTTCAAAACGCTGAATATCTAACATTTAACAAAACGCTGGATTAACATTTAAAGAGTGGTCACTCCTCGGCCCTTTTCTAAATGTTGAATCTAACATTTATCAGGTTAGATTCAGCATGAGTGTTTTTAGAGTGTAACGAGACTGGTTTTGAGTACATGTATTTGTTGAAAAGAAAAGCAAAATATGAGATGATTGGCAAAATGACAAATTGTATGAGGATGAAATGAATATGAATGAAAACAGAGCAGTGTGCCATCCGCACATACTTCTCGAATACGTGAAGAGGATGGCGTGAACGAAAGCGGTGTGTAATGAATTTTGAAAGCATTTTTCATAATGCTTCATTAGTAAAATGATGACGGATTGGTAATTTACAGCTTAAAGACAGCCGTGACTAACAACATAATGGCCTCCAGCGCGTTACTCATCGAAACGGCTCATCGTGCACATAAATGCATTATCAGAATGAATCTTCTTCCAGTTCAGTTGCATCACGTCTTCCATTTTATTTTTCTGGATTTTTTTTTCTCGAAAAGGACAAGACTTGAATGAGGACATCAGCCTCGTAGCCTTGGAAGCGATGGAACAGGCAGGCAGGAGTGGAGCTTGAAGTTGAAGACAGGTCTGCCATGGCCCCAACTACACTGGCACATATTATATTACACCATGTGCAAAACCAAGTACTAGGTGTTAAAAAATACATTTGACACTTTTGATCTTTAATAACTAAAAAAGCATAACTTGCATCAGTCAGATTTTTTTTCCAGTGATGTGTCCGAGTCCAGTCAGTCCCAGTCCGAGTCCGAGTCCGAGTCCGGCGTTCCGAGTCCGAGTCCGAGTCCGAGTCCGAGTCCGGCATGTC
>JAPZVO010002164.1:0-10813 GCA_029962745.1 Echinometra lucunter | reverse complement strand
GGACAGGTACCCAACGTTCAAAAATACTTGAAATTCCCAGTCATAATGTTTATTTTGTTCAGTATCAGACTTTCCCACCTACTTGTCCTAACATTCTACAGGAAATTATATTACATGCACTTTGGGGAACTTATCTATTGAGGGGATAAATAATGCTCACAATCCTGTGCCAGGGCAGTCAGCATAGAAAAACCTGCATACTTTGCCTGCATGTCTTTGCCTTAAAGTTATGTAGCAGCAAGACAAGAGTTGCTTACTTCAGTTCCGTTGGCAGTCATGGTGTACGTCATTTCAACCCAGAGATAAGTTTGATGCAAGTGGAAAATTAAATGATGTACTACATGGAGAAGTTAGCGCACAGTATTTCAGACTCAATCTGAATATCTCATACTTGTATTTCAATAGCGATGGTAACAGTACTTGTATACTGCTCCCTGCAAAAAATTAAGGGAGGATAACGATTGTGAACATAAAAGCCGAAGTTAGGGTGACATCGAAAGTGTTGGAATCTCTGCTTCAAACTAACATGTTGAAATATACCTCTGTGACCTTTGCTCTTTGACCTACACACCCTGAACTCTAAAGAAATTATCCTGTTAGATAGATATTCTTGCACTAAGTCTGCAGTTCATATTTCAAAGGTTATAGAGATATTGCATTATTGAGTAGACAGACAGATGAACAGACAATCTGAAAACATAATGAATGCCTCAACATCAAACCACATCACAAATATATCACTTTCAATTATGGCAAATATGTTATGATACAATTAGAGTACGAAACTGAAAAAAAGAGGTTTTATTCAAGTTACACTGTGTCTTCCATATTTGAAGTGATCCCTCAAATGGTTCAGAAGTTATCGCAAGGACATACAATTATCATGTACACAAAGATGTTCATGATCTTTTACCTTTCACCTTGTGACCCTAAAATCTAATAAGATCATTTTCCGTCCCATATTCAGACATGACTCATGTTTGAAGTTGATTTGTCAAATGGCTGAGTACACTATCACAAGAACGAGTCATTTTCATGTACATAATTCCTTTTTAAGGGGGATGTTGAGTTTGTTAGTCTGAAAGAACATAGACCTCATTAAGTAACCCATGTCTGCCGTGAAACATGTGCATAGTCAATTGCTTTCCCTTGATTGCTGTCTTTAAAAATTGCACCCCCCCCCAAAAAAAAAAAAAAAAAAAACCCTCAGAGCTTGTGAATGCTTAAATTGTACTCAGTGAATGACTGATAATGAAGCTACGAATTCCAGGCAAAAAATCATAATTCACATCAGGTTTTAAAAAAAAAATTCTGAAGTCAAATTTTTTAAATGACATGCAACAGATGATGTCCCAGGCATTCTATGTTATTTCTGCAGCAGGATTTGTGTAATTGAGATGGGGAGGACAAGAGAGAAGGGGAGAATTCAATGGGAGAATGATAGAGACAGGCAAGGGTCATTTTATAAGAATGACAAGGAGCGGGAATGAGAGGGGGAGGGAGAGAAAGATGATGACACAGAGAGAACTCACAGTGTACACTCAGTGGTGTTTGCATAGAGATGCATGTACATGTGCACACAGCACTATAAGTATCTCAGGTAGTGGAATGTGAAAATTTTCACTTCACACTTTTCTTGTTGAATTAGACCCATTTTGCAATGTCTGTATTTAGGAAATTTGTAATTGCTGACATGTCTATTGTTTGGTGTCACTTATGTCACCTCCCACTCGCACATCAATATAAAGTAATCAATAAACAATTCAAATTTCCCAAAGAACAAGGAGGTCTCTCAGTCTCCCCAACTACATACCTGATTGTCTTTCATGTATATGATCTCTATGACCTGTGACCTATGACCTCATGAGCCCCAAATCTAATCAGATCATTTTTCCCTCCCATATGCATACATGACACACAAGTTTGAAGTTCATCCGTCAAATCGTTTTTATGCAACTTCACTGACCTTTATGACCTATGACCTTTGACCTTGTGAGACCCAAATCTAATCAGATCCTCGTCTTTCCCATATGCGTACATGATTCAAGTTTGAAGTTGATTCATCAAATGGTTCTTAAGTAATCATGAGAGCATGCATGGAAACAAAACAATGTTTCATTCATAGAGGAATAAAACTATGTCAAAACAGGCCAAACTCGTGCAGGGGTTCGGAAGCACTGTCTATTGTTTAAAGGATGTGAGAAACATCTACAAGTCAGAGATTTCACCCATTTAAAAATTAAAATTCTCCTGCATTCAAAAAGAATGAATGGAAACAGTTTGATCCCCACACAGGTTGGTGAATTTTTTGAGTAAGGAAAGGGATGTTGGATGTTGCCAATTTTTTCAAACATTCCATCCTTTCCAAAAATGTATGTATGCTTGTGATGACATGACTCTATAATCCATAACAGGAAGTTTCTGTAAATCCTATTTCGTTTGACTCATACTATTCATGATATTATGATTTTTAAAAAGTAAGATTGTTTTCATTCTTCAGGCTGAAAATGGATATCCTTTGGATATCCCCTTGAAAAGAGGAAAATTCTTTCAGTGTTTAGGGTTTTTCCTGTAAGATCTTATTGCCATGA
This sequence comes from Echinometra lucunter, assembly GCA_029962745.1. NCBI lineage: Eukaryota > Metazoa > Echinodermata > Echinoidea > Camarodonta > Echinometridae > Echinometra > Echinometra lucunter. The sequence goes on along the minus strand of JAPZVO010002164.1, from coordinate 8,222 downwards.
AACTAATGCAATATGAAATGAAGGACAATGAAAATCCCACATATTAATTTTTTCCCCTATGACAGATATTGTTGCAAATATAAAAAGTATTGAAAGCATCTAAGACAAAATAATGTTATAATACATTTGACCCCGAGTTACCTGAGTGCCTCAGGAAATTCTAGAGATTGCATCTGCCAAACTCAAAGCTGTACCACCTTGCTCAATCTTGTCAGTAGCTCCTCAAGCTTGGCCTTTCCCCTTTTCATTTTCCTTCTCAGACGTACTCGTTGCTTACTGCTGTCTGTTAACAAGTACAATGACAAAATAGTAATACATAGTATCAAAGTAGTAATACTTTTTACGAATGCTTGTGTAGAATGATATTCATTTCTACAGTATAAGCACAGTGGCAACCTGTATCATTTTATTGACCAAAACAATAAGAGGCCTTTCTTAAACTTATCTACATAGCCAACTATCTATATATCGGTCAGGGTTGTAATAAAAACATTTTCATTAAAAAAAAAGTTTTAAACGTTTTTTAATGGGTTTTTTTTATGGCTCGGTGCTTTCAATTTTTTTATGGCTCGGTGCTTTCAATCAGAATTTTTTCCCCCAGGGGGATGTGTCTCATTGAGGCCTTGTACATCATTTGTGTAAACAAAATGTAGGAAAAGGGTCATTTTAAGCACCAGGCGGGGAACCCCAGGGATCCACTTTAGGGTATCAAAAACAGCAAAAATCAGAAAAAAGGGTATCAAATTCCCCTAGTGCTGGAACCCGAAAAGGGTAGGAAATTGGATAGACCCTGACGATGGAATGAAAATATGACAAATCAATCGCTGTTATTGTGTGAAGAAAAGAAAAAATACCTCTCTTTTAATGAGAACATTCTTTCATGTGTTTACAAGTACGTTTTTTTTTTACTTGAAAAACAGGGAAAAACATCTAGTTGAAGATATCTCTGCTTAGGGTATATAAAAACAATGCAAGATACCCTCAAATGGGTATGAAATATTGCACCTTTAAAAGGGGTACCCAATGCTGAAACAATGTTAGTTCATTTAAAAGAGCGCTGTGACCAAGTTCAAATGGGTACCCACTTTGACGTTAAAATGGTGTAAAAAGTGGGTACCTTGTCGCGCAATTCTAGCACAATGCGCGCAACGCATAATACATATTGTACAGTCTAGCACCTAGCACAACTGCAATGCGCGAAGCAGGGTACCCACTTTGACGTCATACCCCATCCCCAATTTTTTTGTCAACTCTTGACTTTTTATGAGAAAATTAGCCAAAATGCACTGATTTCGATTGAAAATCATCAAATTTCTAATGTTATTCCTCTTATAATTCCATTCTCGATCATATAAAAAAATGTTTACCATTGTGTAATCACTTTAAAGATATATAGGCCTAGGCCTTCTGTTGGGGGGGGGGGCACCCCCCCCCCCATCAGAAGGCCAAAATATCTATTTATATACTCTCACATACACTATCATATTGTGCTTAAAATTAGATTTATGTAAATAACCTGAAAAGATTAATTTCTTTTACCTGTATTTATAATGTAACCCGAGTGTGGAAGTATGCATATAACAAGAGACTTGCCAACATTGTACCTACACAAATGTCAATACATGGGGCAACAATGAATTTTCAAAGCAACTGGTTTGTTAAGTTTTTTAAAGGTGAAGAAATAAAATATCATCTTTGGTTTTAACATATTTTGTAAACATTATAGTGACAATCAACATACTTCAAAATACAGTTCGATGAATTTGCACCTGGGGGTAAAAAACAAGGTCAAAATAAAGGTCAAGAGGTTATGACCTTTTAGATTGTGCCAGCACTCATTTTGATGCATTTTTGGATTTCTTTCTGAATTTCCTTGTCAATGGTACCAGTTTCATGAAAATTGGTCATCCAGTTCTGGCACAATAGCTGTTTGAAAGTTGGGGGTCATGCCTATTTTTGCCAAAATGAAAAAAAAAGGGCGGGCCGTAGCGCGGGGACCGACGGGCCGTTTCCAGTTATTTCAATTTGTTTCATCCATGACACATGTTGAATTTTATGTGTACCAAATTTGAACACATTCTGAGAAAGTAGGGTGTAACCCATTTGGTGAATCCGGATGGAATGACCCACCTACATGTACCTTCTTAGTGATATTGCCGCTTGATTAATTTCCATGTCAATAGCGCGACCTCCGACATCTTACACCTGCTGGTCTCGCCACAGGCTCTAGGCGCGATCAGCGAAGAGCGGTAGACGCAGTGCGCACTCTCGCACGTATTTGGCGACCGGTGATACATGCGAGAGTGTGCGCTGTATACATAGAGATCTTATATATTGACACTAGAGGGCGTACATGTACCCCCCGCATTACTGTGACGAATTGATCAGGCCGTCCACCATCTTAATCCCGGCATAAATCAACATAACCAGGTACGGGCTATAGGGGCTTAGCTTTGCAGCTGTATCATTACAAGGTGGATAAAGGCACCATTTTGGCACAAAACTTCCTTATGGACTAAATTTTATATTTTTGGAAGTGTACGTGTAACCACGCAAACCGATGTTGGAGTCAGGGGCAGGGGCAGGGAGGGGGTGACCCCTTAAGATGCTTAAATGTACATTGTTTGCAATTGGGTGAGCTTTACGATGGAATATAGGCACAAGTTGAGAAGTGAGAAATTTTCAGACAGGGTCTAGAAGATACAAATGTGTCCCTCCCTGAGGAAGGGGGGGGGGGGCTAAGGGTGAAACACTAAAGTGCCCCTTTGATAATAAATATGAACATTTTCCTGCCTATATGAGTAATGGATAGTTAGATTTTAACCAAATTTGGTTGGAATCATTCCTAACCAGTAAGAATTACCAAATCTGTTAAGTGCCTAGTGAGAAATGTGTTTGTTGGGGCAGCACTATCCGAACGTGCTCATGGGGCAGAAATAGCAGTGAATTTTTTTTTTCAATGAGAAGCAGCTGGATTTTGGCCAAACGTGGTAGGAATCATCCTTCTGCAAACGGAAATTATAATTGTTCATAATCTGATTGTACTTTCACAAACCTACTGATAAATATAATTTGTCATTTTTAGCAACAGGGGCACTTATATACAAATTTTGTCTCTAGGCCCAAGCCCCTTTGCCTATTCCCTCAGTGAGGTATACATGTAAGCACGCCTACCCAATTCGAACAACTTTAAACTTCCACTGCTTGGGGAAACATTCATTAAACAAAATTTAGGAAATTGAAATTGTGCATTATCATATTGAGAAGCCATAAAATGTGCATATATTTCTAATGCCCCATGGGCACTTTCGGTGCTACCCCTACCCTTTCACTCAGAAGTGAATCGCATGCTATCTGAACAACTTCCATGCCCTCATATTAAATATGATTCCATTATTTCATTAAAATAGTTCCATACTCAGGGGACTTACATTGTCACAAATATGTGTGTATTTTAACCAAAGGGGCACTTTGGGGTGTTTCCCATGATGCCACCTATTTTTTTTCGGGGGGGGGGGGGGGGGGAGGAACTCTTGTAAATAAATCGTTCCCATTTTAAAAAATATATCAAATCAATTATATTTTTGCCACTCCCTAAACTCACATACATGCAATACATTTCAGCATCCTAGGAAGGGTCATCCTCTCCATGCCAACCCCCCCCCCCCCTGCATCTGCCCTAAAATGACAAGGAGATCACATTATAAAACATGAATATATTTGGTCATATGACTTTTAAATTGTATACAACGTTAAACAGAGGAAAATGGTAAAGTAATTGCAGAGAAATTGACATGCATGTATCTCAACTCGCTCCCATATACATGTAGGCTAACATGCTATAATCCGGGCAGAATCGGAGTGTTTGCCCGGATTAAGATGGCAGCCTGTCTGCTCTATTGCGCAGAGCAGCAGTGCACGTGCAAATTATGCGTAGTGAGTGCTCTAGTGTCAATATATAGAATCTCTATGGCTGCATGTAACGCTCTCGCCGATCGCGCCTAGCACCTGTGGCGAGATTAGAAGGTGTAAGATGTCAGAGGTCATGCTATCAAGCAGTGATATCGCTAAGGTACATTGTAGGTACTTGTATCAATCAAAAGTCAATATTTTGAGTTTGAAAATAAATTTTAGATTCTGATATCACAGTTAGATTTTCTAATCCACTGGTGAATTCCGAAGGTGGTTTGCAGTGCTAGCCGGGCATGTGAAAGTGTGATTTGGAGGCATAATATTTATGGCAGTGTATACAGCCACACGCGTGTGTCTTACCTTACGGGCCACACGCGTGTGGTTGTATCCACAGCATCGACATGAGGATACAGCCACACTCAACTGAATTCCCACTTATACATGCGCCGCTGCAGCTATCGCTAGTGTGCACTGCACTGCACAAGCAATGTGTATTCATGCGATGGTATGTGCTGCGACTTGGGTCGTCACGAAGGTTTATCTCTCGATTTCACTTATTATACAAACAATATTTTCACTTCATTCTCACCTTGTCAGCAAGCAGGTGACAATATAGTACAATATTGTTTGTATTTCAGTGAATTTCAAGAGATAAAACCTTCGTGACGATCCAAGTTCTGGGGTTTGGCAACAAAGACACATGGCTTGTGCGTGCATACATACACACTAGCGATAGCTGTGTAGCGGCGCATAAAGTGGGAATTCAGTTGAGTGTGGCTGTATCCTCATGTCGATGCTGTGGATACAACCACACGCGTGTGGCCGTAAGGTAAAGACACACGCGTGTGGCTGTATACACTGCCCACATTTATTGTTTTCATTGGCCTACACTCATCAAATAAATATAGTAGCTATCTAGCTAATCTCTCCCTTTTCCTGTCTTTGGGTGGCTGTCGCAAAATTGAAAAAGGAAGTCTTCCAGAGAGCCTCGGGGCACTGCCGGAATGATGCTGGTAAGTAAATTCAAAACTTTTCTCCTCTGTTATCATGGTTATAGCAGCTCTAAAATTCTAAGTGAATTTATTTCGCGTTCATGTCGGCAATTAGTTTCTCTATTCAAACACCGTTTTGACCTAGCCTATGGTCATGACAGTAGTAGTCCTTTCGCGACAGCCATTCAAATTTAGGGATATGACTTGGAATGATATAGATTCTAGAGTCTAGAGTTTATAATAGAGACCCATCACTTTCCATGCTCATGTCTGAAAAGTTAAGAATAGAAATGAATCCAGGTAGATCTATAAATGAATAAAGTGCAGCGACTGCCTCGTCAGCTGCTTGTTGCGCAGTGGTTTAAGCCACTGTCAGAACTCGATTACCAGTCATGCTAATGTTAATCTAGACCGAAGTGTTCTGTCTCTAACAGTCGTCGTTAGCCTCGTATTTTGGTAGGGTCGGCACTCCTCCTTTATAGAGACAGAAGCGCCCTAATGCGATGTCCATGCAATCTCATTGTGCTGGGGCAGCGCAATGAAAAACTCTCTCAAATTAATGCTTGTCACATTTTTTCATGGATTTCACATGTATCATAATACGGTATATAGTATACAGTTTACCAATGTTTAGTCTTGTTTCTTCTCACTCATCATTTTCAGGTGAATTCAGGGTCCTAACGTTAGGTCCTCTCGGTTGAAAATCTTGCCGCAGCCAACCTCTATCTCTAGCTCTATTCGCGCTCGCCTCCGCGCTTTTCGCAGGGAGCCAGAGATCAGCGAATTTGCGACTCGCATTTCAACCGGCCGTATTCAAACGATCGACCACGTACGTACATTTGGGCATATACGTACGAACGATGTTTTTGTTGTTGTTGTTTCGTATTGGTAGCTCGTTGATATGATTGTACGGTTGAAATGCGAGTCGCAAATTCGCTGATCTCCGGCTCACTGCGAAAAGCGCGGAGGCGAGCGCGAACAGAGCTAGAGATAGAGGTTGGCTGCGGCAAGATTATCAACCGAGAGGACCAAACGTTAGGACCCTGAATTCACCTGAAAATGATGAGTGAGAAGAAAAAAGACTACACATTGGTAAACTGTATACTATATACCGTATTATGATACATGTAAAATCCATGAAAAAATGTGACAAGCATTAATTTGAGAGAGTTTTTCATTGCGCTGCCCCAGCACAATGAGATTGCATGGACATCGCATTAGGGCGCTTCTGTCTCTATAAAGGAGGAGTGCCGACCCTACCAAAATACGAGGCTAACGACGACTGTTAGAGACAGAACACTTCGGTCTAATGTTAATCGTGGCCAAGGTTCGAATCCCTGTGACGCTGACAATTTTTTTGTCGTTATGAAATTGTTGGTAATGCCAAATGGCGTTTATTCCTTTGACAAAACAGTTAAAGTGTGATGAATATTCTTCAATCAGGTCGCTGACAGTTGATCTCCGCTGTCATCCTCACTTCAGAGTCGCCTCAATAGTGCCTACCGGAGACTTCTTGAGAGTCTCCTGACTAGCCTACTGAGTACGGGTACGGGTGGGCCATTCTGCAGCCAGTGTAGGCATGGTAGGCGGTGTACATGTATGATGTAGCTTTGCCTTTGGCTCTGCCTGGCTTTGGTTTGCATTCCATTGCTTTGCTATTATAATACTAGGTCTAATGCTGGATCATGCTAAATGTTAGACCTACCTTACTCCTTAGCCTTTTCTTTTCCTTCAATCCGCGCTGTATTTGTACTAGAGCTGTCAATCTGCTGATTTCTATCTTGGTTGGATTTAGTAGTTTGGCTGGATTCATGTCGATGCGGACGTCAGCCGGATCGGACGGACGACGGCGGCGCGGCGTAGCTAGCTAGCTATCTGCGTGGAACTGAACCAAAAAACCTAGCATGTGCACGTTACGCAATTACGAATCAGAGCGCTGGGGATATAGGCTACATACCAGATACGATGTTAATTTTTAATTATGAAATTAAAGTATGCATTCATGGGGCATAGATAGCACGGAACTGATGGAAAAGAATGTAATGTTTTACAATAAAATTCATTTGTCATAATAGCTGATAAGAATGTGTGATTAATTACTATTTTCATTTCAAATATTCAAGTCACATCTGATAAATAGACTACTAGTATCTAGTATTTGGCGGTAATACGGCCGGGGGGGGGAGATATGGACGATGACTTTTACATTGCAATATGTCTTGTATAGGTATCTCGGTATCTCAGATAAATATAGGCCCTGCTAAGCGCCCGTCAAACCAAAAATCAAAATACGGCACCCAATCAACCTAGCAGGTTCATGCATACTTCATGCCCTACAACTCGTTGGGAGTCTATTCGAATGGGGTGCAATGGTGGGGGGGGGGGGGGGGGGGATGAATTACAATCGCACTACTGAAGCCTGAAGTTAGCCACCTTTTACGTACATAATTTTTAGACAACGCGGCCGCCAGATGGCGACATTTTATTCAACCTGCTATTTCAGGCCATATACCTGTTATAAGACCGTTTGTACATTAGGTATATTGCCTGATTTAAGAAGGAGACCAGGTTGATTTTTTCAGTGATATTGCGATTTAATTCATTTCACTGATCCCTGCTGATATTTCAGAATATAATTATCAATTGAAAATACTTTTCTAACTGGCATATCAATTTGATTAGGTCAAGTTAATCTTTTCCTTTATTTTACAAAGTAGCAGACAATTCAAGGGGAGGGGAAAAGAAGCAAGAGTGTGTAAGTGCATTGTTGTTGGGTGTTTTTTTTTTTCATACCTTGCGAAGCATATGTAAACTCTGTGCCATCATGGGATGCAGAAGCACTGGTAGAGGTCAGTATTCTGATGCTGGAGCCTGCACGGTACAAGTACGATTCACCACTGCCAGTAGCGTATACGACTGCACGAAACCTCGGAAATATTGCCTGCCCGTCAGCAATGATAACACGTTGACTTCTAACAGAATACCTGCCCGCCTCCACCTCAGACCACTTTGAGCATATTCTAGTCCCATCCAGTATCTCGAGAGAATATTCCTCTGTCCATGTCAACTGTTACAATAATCAATAATGCTGTCATTTCTGTAGAAGATTATGACCTTCATCAGACTTTGAAATTTTAGATGCAATTTTGTTTAAGCAAAATCAAGGTGGTTTTATTTTCATCTGTCTGCAAATAACAAAGAATCTCTAAATTCATTGAAACGTTTTAAACTTCAGCTTTAAAAAATCCTGGTATTCTGTTAACAGTTAATATTAGACCCAACGTATGGATTCAGAAGGGGGTACCGACTTGGAATATA
>JAPZVO010002163.1:0-10823 GCA_029962745.1 Echinometra lucunter | reverse complement strand
TCTTTTCTTTTCTTTTCTTATTTTGTTAGGGGAAGGCAGGGTTTTTTGGGGGGCGACGGCCCCTATTGTCCCCTGGCGGATGTATACTCCAGCTAGCAAAATATCTGGGGCCCATGTGGGTTAGATCTGATAACAACTGGCTGGCACATGCTGGCATGTGGGTAATATAGGCACTTATAAGGCTCACTTTCCCCACTTGGGACCAATATACGGTGGCACCGTGGGGCCCCATGTGGGTCCATATGTTTTGGGGGTTTTTTTAAGTGAGGTAAATGGGCCCGTGTTAGCCAACGGTAAACACAGATGGGCCCCAGATATTTTGCTAGCTGGGACACCGCTCTTTTCAATATGATGAACACTTAGACAGAGGATTATTTTGAATTATTCCTGATTTTGATCGAAAAAGAGCGATTTCAATTTTGCCGTCGTTTAAGGTTCACTTTTCAGTTTTAGTTTATTCATATTTCAAAATCATTAAATAATATGTCATAAACAATAACAATTGATAAAATTTTCTTTCAAATATAAACAGACATACACAGTCGGTATAACATAGAGAAAATGTAAATACACTTACAAGGTGTTTTCAAATAAATTAGACAGGTACATTAAATTTCGGTGAAATAATGAGGGAATCTATTCTAAAAACTAAGCTTGTAACTTATAGACTCCCTTATTTTACTTTATGCATTATAATAAATATATATTCACAAAATAAAGAAAAATGAAGAAAAAAGGAAAAACCATAAGTAGGGGAGGCGGCAGAAAAAGGAAGGATAATTCATTAAAACAAAGATGAAACGATAAACGATACATTAAGGAGCAGTATGATGAATATTAACATGAAGGTATAAGTATTTATATTAAAAGGCTAACATTGTGAGAAACTAAAAAAAATCTCATTTTGCTACTTGACAATGGTATAAACACAAGAGTTATAGTTTAAAAATACCAGTCTGAAAGTTTCAAAGTATAATATCTACGGAAAGTATTTTTAAATATTAAAAATGTAAACCAATGTTTGAAGAAAATATAATGGTCGGTTGCACAGACTGGACATAAGGAGTGTGCATGTGCACAGAGTTCACCTGAACAGTGTATGTGTATGCATATATCATTTAAAGTACGGTGGTGTGCGTGTGTGTGTGTGTGTGTGTGCGGGTGTGTGTGATAGACATGAGCTCGTAGGAGTAGGACGTGTTTTGGAGGCCTCTCTCATCTTCAATTACGTAACACGTGCAGAAATATGGCCAATCACGTTGGTAAAGGAGGAAAGTCTGCATCGAAACGTGCAAGGTCAGGCACGCCGCCCAGCCCGGACACTAGCTTGTTACCTTCGATCCGCATACTCTTGGATAACCAATGGGAGAAAATTGACGCCAGATTAAATCTTATGCAGGATACTTTTGGACAGCGTTTGAGAAAAATAGAAGAAACGATAGATGATCTGAAGGAGAGCGTAGAATTTCAAAGAGAGGAGTCACAGGAAGTGAAAGTGAAAGTAGATCACATAGAAGGGAGCCTAAGAGTAAAGGAAAAGTTGCTACAGGAGGAAATAGACAAGTTGAGCACCTATGTTGCAAGGGAGAACTTGATTTACAACGGGATTCCAGAAGTGCCAAACGAAGACGTTAAGCAGACACTCCGAAACCTACATGTGGAGAAACTTAAAATCCCAACCGAGCTTGCAGATAGGTTTGAATATCAGCGAGTTCACCGTCTGTCTGGGAGCGCTAGTGTAGTTAGAGGGAGACCACGAGCTATTAAAGCACGCTTTGTCAAATACACGGACAAAGTATTAGTACAACAGCACGCAAAAAACTTAAAAGGGACAAATATGTTCATTCTAGATGATCGGCCGAAGAGGGTGAGAGAGGCACGGCAGGGACAAATTGCTGCCTTGAAAGTAGCACGGCGTATGGGAAAGTTAGCCTTTTTCTCACGGGCTGACCCAGCAAAGCTCTTTATCAATAACGTGTACATGCCGCCTAACCAACAGGAAGCATTTGTCCGGGAGGCCGAACGCAAACTAGGACATGGAGAAGGGGCTAGAATTAAGCCATCGGCAACGAGGATCCCGACAGCGAATCCAAGATCTACTCCCTCAACCAATGCCGGAGCCACATCGCCAGTCACATCAGCCAGAGTGAGTTTTAGTGAAGGAGCTACAGCGGGAGCCACAGTGAGAATCATGGAGGGAGCTGCGGGGCCAGCCACTGAGGAAGATGGATTAGGAGCTACAGCAGGAGCCGCAGAGCATAATTTAATGGAAGTGTGAATAGCGACAAAACATCATCTAGGGTAATTGCTGGTGTGCAGTTTTGACAACTTTTTTTTTTGTTTAAAGCCGGAAAGTTTTGAAGGAAGCATTTTGGTCACATATTGTCACATACGATATCAGATGATGTGGAAAATCCAAGGAAAGTGTGGTTGTGAAATTTGTCCGTTTTGTTCGTATTCGGTCTGCTCAAGTCATCGTATGTAGTCGTCGTGTGTGGATAAGGAAAATGGCGAATGATTTGCCTTTTTGGGGGTAAATTATGGTGTGATTTTATTATGCAGGATATGGATGCGAAATTCGGCTGTTTTGGAATTTTTATGAGTTTACACAAGCAGCATTAGCTTTCTAGAAGGAATGGAATGCCAATAGCTGAGGTTTGCATGTACATGTACTTCTGAAGAAACAAGACTGCAAGCACACCAGAAATTATGGAGGTAAACGTACACCAGAAAAGTAATAAGAAAGTTTGGCAAGAATGTCTGAGGACAGAAAGACAAAGAGGAAAAATGAAGAAGAAAAAGAACAGAACAGAAACAAGAGACATATTTCCACGTGTTGTTCATTTTTTTTTATAACTTTGTTTTAAAGGAGAAGAATTATGTAAAGATTTTTTTCTTATTCTGTCTATAAACTGTTCAAGTTGGTCATTTCAATTTGAGTTATCGATAAGACTATTGCAATGCCTTTAATTCCTGAGTTTTAGACGTGGAACGAAAATCTTACGGTTTTTTTTTTTTTTCTTTTTTCTTTGCTTCTCCCTTTATCAAGATAGAGGAGAGCCTTTCAAAGTATAAGCAATGTGTCCATTGAAGACTGCAAGAAGAAAATTGTAATATCACATAAAAAAGATGTCATGAAACTTATGACGTTTTGACTTAGAGGGAAAAGGTAAAAGAAAAAAAAACATAGAAACAAGAGACATATACTTTTAAAATGTTTTCAGCATATTTTATATTAGAGAAATGCTTGTGTTTAGTGCATAATTTGGGTAAAGGTGAGAATTATGTGAAGATATTTTTTTTAGTCTGTCAAAAAAAAATTGTTCCGATTAGGTCATCTCAATTTGAGGCATCGATCATAAAACTACTGCAAGGCCTTTAATTCCTAAGTTTAACATGTTTAGGACGAGGAAGGTGTTTTTTTTTCCCTCTCTTTCTTTCCTTCATTTTTGATAAAAGAGATGTTATTGGATGCTGTATCAAGAAAATTGTAATATCACCGATTAAGAAGAAATAATGAAACTTATGACGTTTTGACTAAGGGGAAAAAGGTAGAAGAAAAACGACAACCCAGAAAAAAAGACATGGTTTCACGTTTTGAGCATATTTTATACTATAGAAATGTTTTGAGTCAGTGTATAACTTGGGTAAAGGTGAAGCATTATGTGAAGATATTTTCTTATTCTGTCTATAACTTGTGTTTCAAGTTGGTCATCTCAATTTGATGCATCGATAAAACTATTGCAATGTCCTTAACTCCTGAGTTTAAGAAATTAAGACGAGGAACGAAAATTTAACTTTTTTTTCTCTTTCCTTCGCCTTTTAATAAGCTAAAGGCTTTAGCCTTTCAAGGTATAAGCAATTTGTTCATTGAATGCTATAGGAAAGAAGGAAATTGTAATACCACTGATTACGAGATATTGATCGTTGTTGTTTCTTTTTACACATTACATAATTTATTTGGTTGAATGATGAAGATCACTCTGGTTTGGTATATAATTTTCAAGTGGAAGAAATGTCAGCTCATTATACAAATCTATTTTATCTGCATTATTTGGTTTTATAAGAACATAGGTATAACACCTGACATGCAACGTCGTTAAGTTTCCTGGGATTAAGACTAGGAAAGAAATACATCTCTATTAAGAAATGGGCGTGGACATTCCTTTTAAAAATTGTTAGCTTTGTGCTGACTTAGTACTGAAAGAAAATGGTATTTGCAACGATAAAGAAAAGGGGTAGAACGGACGATATGACTACACCTGTGAACTTTTTAAATGGTAATGTCACTGTTGAATTGCGTAATTATAAAACTAGGGGGCATAGGAATACCTCACCCACCAATAAGGGAGATGTTTTCTGAATGAAGTCTGTTAAAATGTATAGATGTCAGTACTCTCTCGGTTTCGTATCACTGACCCTCATTTGCATTAGGATATTTCAGCGTCACTAAAAAGTCTATGATATGAAAGGAATACTTCACCAACTAATAGGGGAGGTGTGTCTGACTGAAGTTTGCTTGAATGTTGGGAGTGGTCAATACACCCTTTGTTCCTCCTGACCTTCATTTGTTACAGAATTTGTTTCAATAGTAAAGCAAAAATACAAAACTATGTGGAGAATAGGAGTACCTCGTCAACAAATGAGGGAGGGTTTGAGAATGGAATCTGCTTTTAATTGTTAGGAAAAGGTCAGTATTCTCTTGTCCCCCATCACTGGTCTAATTCTTTGTATTACAAAATGTACTTCTTGATAGTCAAAAATTTAGGAAAGCAAGGTGAACATATTTTAGCAGTCATTACGTACTATTATAAACATGAATTTTTATTGATTTTAAGAATGTAAGCCTAATTGATATTCCATAGAAAGGCTGTCCTAGTGAAATTAGGTCATTGAAAGCACCTTTATAATTAAATGAGGAGTTTTACTCCGACCTTCCTACATAAATGAATGACATTGTGTTGTCGGGGGCAATTAGGTGTGAGGGATAAAAGAATTTGTCCAGCATCCCATAATAAAATAGAAAGCATCTCAACGTGTGTATAGATTCCAGGGACTAGATTTTGATGTTATAGATGAAAAGCTGACACGTCTGCGAAACAATGCATAGGGAATTTAGTTTTAGTGGTTTTTTTTTTGTTTCTAAGGATAGGAGATAAGGATTTCGCATGAGTGGGTTGACGAAGTCATGAACCATGATATGTGCAGCTTCCTCAGCTATGATTGGTCCGCTAGAGCTGGAAGGCGAGGGTACATGGTTGTGTTTTGACCTCGTCACCGGCCCTTTGTGGTCACCACAGTTAGCTGGATTTGCTGAATGGTTGAATGGTCTTGACGGCAGGAGGGCGAGATGTGCTTATAAAAATGTACTCGTCCCCAGCCGGTCTTAGGCCCTGGATGTCTCGAGGATGATACGATATCAGAAGTACGATATAACACGTATCTACTTTTCTCTATTTTTCTTTTCTTCTGTTGTCGGATACTAAAAACAAGAAAGAAGATCAGGTTAATTTTATCAGTAGATATTCAAAAGTTAATGCAAAGACTTAGTTACAAGTTAAATGTGGAAAGTTAAGTGAAAAGAAATGCAAAACAAAAGAGAAAAGAAAGGAAAGAATGGAAAACAATTATACTTAAGGTCTCTTTCTATGCACTGAAGAAAAAATATATAGTTAGTTTTATGCTTATACTTTCTTTTTCTGTTCTGCTGTTAAACATATATAGATATACAAGTCATGTATACTCCGAGTTTCGTATTGCCCTTTGAAGCTAATGAAGGTATATTTACATGTAAATATTTGAACTAAAAGTCGGCCATGTGCTCTCCCTTTTGGCACTCTCTTTTAAATTGGGATTTGTTTTGTTGTTTAGGGTTGTTTGTTTGGTTTTTTTTTTTACCCAATACAGAGAAAATTTTACCCATTTTTTTCTTTCCATTCGTATTTTTTTTTTCTCTCATTTACTCTCTTTCCTTAGAATGCAATGAGGTATCCTATTAAGCAGACGAGCTTACTATCATTTTCCTCTGTAAGAAGACTATCAATACTTGCGTTTTAAAGCCATCAAGCTTTCATTTAGAATAGGTGATGGGAGGGGCCTCGAACTTGCATGTCTGGTTTTGGGAGATGGTAGATCGTTTTCTACCTTTGGGTTTGGGCAGGGGTAGGATATGGGAGGGTGGGCTTGTTTGCGTATGTGAGGGTGTATGTTGAGTGTGTTGGATACTGCCTTCATTCCTGCTGTTCTTTAATCAGGTTGAGGTTATTCATAGAATGGGTCATATATGTAGCTTGTGCTGTTACGGTCATTGAGTACTATTAATGCTGTTTTTTCTTCATTTTGCATTTCCTTTCTCTCTCCAGGCGTGTATGTATGGCATAGGCATACGTTTGAAAGTTTTGTTTTGTGTAAAGCTCACTGGATATGGAGGGTTTGAATTTTATCTCATTAAATGTAAGAGGTATGAGGGATAGAAGTAAAAGGAACATAATTTTTGGATGGGTCAGAATGAGGAAAGGGGATGTAGTTTTGTTGCAGGAAACTTACAGTACCTACGACGTTGAGAGGGAGTGGCGAAGGGAATGGAAGGGCAGATGATTTTAGCCATGGTCAATCATAGCAAAGGCGTTCTTATTCTTTTTAAACCAGGAATAAATTTTAAAATTGATCAGGTAGTCAAAGATGATGATGGACGTTTCGTCCTTTTGAAAGGGGATTTATTAGGGTACAAATTGGTGTTAGGAAATGTTTATCTTCCAACTAGAGATAAAATACATCAACAAATTGATTTTTTGGAGAATTTGGACAAGTGTCTCTCAACTTATACTCTCAAAATTATTCGCTTATTTTAGGGGGAGATTTTAACGTAATATTTAATAAGACCTAGATTACATGGGGACTAGTGTGAATGTTAAAACATACTTCGTGAACCAGCTAGAGATTTTTATAAGTAAACTTGAATTAATTGATATATGGAGGAAACAGAATCCAACAACAAAGAAATTTACTTTTTAGACAGAATACTCCTCTTGTGCAAGTCGTCTTGACTACTGGTTTATTTCAAAAAATTTAGAGGGTAAGATAAGTGCATGTGACATTATTACTTCAATAGCTCCTGATCATTCAGCAATTCTTTTAGAACTGAAACCTTTTCGATGTAATGAAAGGTATGGTAAATCTTATTGGAAATTTAACAATAGTTTATGTTTAGATAAAGCTTTTGTACAAGGAATGTGTGAGAAATCAGAGTGATAAAAACGGAGTGGTTGAAGGAATTTAATACCAAATCTTCCTTTTGGGACTTTCTTAAAATGAAAATGAGAAATTATGCATCGAATTTTTCTAAAAAGAAATCGAAAGAGAGGAGACTCAATATACAAAAACTTGAAAAGAAATTACATCACTCGAGAAGATCTAGTGCAATCTCCTAATAGTCCTTCAGTTATCAAAATATAGAAGCTAAAAAAGGTCAGTTAAGAAATTATATGATGAGTCAGTAGATGGGCTCAAGGTAAGGTCTAGAGCGGTTTGGTATGAGAGGGTGAAACATAATAAAGAATACTTTGAACAGTTACTTCGCTCCAATAAAAAGAAAACTGTAATAAGGGAACTGATCAATGACACTGGGGAAGTAGTGAAAGAAATGAAAGAATACAGTTAATTCTTAGAGAGTTTACGGAATTTGTATTCAGGAAATTCAATATAGAGGCTGACTTAAAAGCTACAGTGTATTTTGTAAAGACTTACCGCACTAAGTGTTGAAAGTATGAATACTTGTGACGGAAAAATTACCAAAGAAGAATGTTATAAAGCGCTACAAAGTATGAAACTTAACAAATCTCCTGGAAACGACGGGTTTTACTGTAGAATTTTATCTTACATTTTGGCCGCTTTTAGGAGGGTTACTGGTAGATGTCTTAAATGAAGCATTTGAAAAGGGTTGTTTATCGACTCTCAAAAACAGGTGTTTATAACATTAATTGAAAAAGATGGCAAAAATCCTTTATATGCTAAAAACTATAGACCAATTACATTGTTAACACCTGACTATAAGATAATCGCAAAGATAATGGCAAAACGAAATAAGGACGTTTGAATGACATTATTTCTCCTGATCAAGTTGGCTATATAAATTGACAGACACATTGGTGAGCTATACGTTTGATAGATGATGTAATTTTTCACTGAACAATTACTGTGAGGAGAGATTTTCCTTATAGCAGTCGATTTCCAAAAGGCTTTTGACTCTGTCTCACATAACTTTCTTTTTAACGTATTAGAAATATTTGGGTTTGGACAGTATTTTTGTTCTTGGGTTAAACCATGTATAAACGGAATTAGTAGTTGTGTTATGAATGGAGGTCTCTCCACTGGTTATTTTGATATTAAGAAAGGGTTAAGGCAGGGGGACCCACTTTCACCGTATCTGTTTTTGGTAGTTATAGAAACCATGGCTCACGCGCTTAGGAATGACAGTGTTATTAAAGGAGTGGAATTTGGTTGATTCTGAAGTTCGACAAATTTTATATGCCGATGACATGACTTTGTTTGTTAGGAATGAAACATCAATTAAAAGAATACAGGACATATTCCAAGCTTTCCATGACTTAAGCGGTTTAAAGGTTAACATAGAAAAAACTAATATAATGAGGATAGGAAAAAACAGGAATGACCTGGGAACACTACCATTTGGCAATTATTGTAACGGGAATGAAATTTAGGCGTATATTTTTCCTTGGATGTAAGAGGATGGGAAAACCTGAATTATAAGGAGATTTTGAGTAAAATAAAAAGGATTCTGGGATGGTGGAAACAGAGAGACGTGACAATAATGGGGAAAGTACATTTGCTTAAGACATATGCCTTGTCAAAACTGAATTATGTTTCGTCATCATTAGTTGTTCCAAAGTGGGTAGTAACAGAGATCAAGAAAATTTGTTTTGAATTTATATGGAACGGAAAAGACAGAATTAAAAGAGACATTTGTTACCAGGACTACGGAGATGGCGGCTTAAGGATGATAGATTTTGATTTATTTGTGAAAACTCAAAGGGTAATGTGGTTAAAACGGTTGCTTTATGGGAAAGAAATATGGGCTGGAAGCGTTATTTTGACTATAGCTTTAGAAAAGTGGGAGGTAGGTTTATTTCACTCTGTAATTACGATGTTAATTATTAAATTTAAAAGCACCAGTGTTTTATTTTGAGATGTTAAGGGCTTGGCAAGATATGGAGGAAAATCGGAATTTTAGTGCAGGAAAAGCTAATCCAATTTTTTTCAATAATAAAGATTATATTTTGAGAGGTAAAATGATTTTTGATGAAGACTTGTTTAAGAAAAATATTTATCTAGTAGGTCACATTCTCGAGGAAGAGCAGGTGAGAACAATCGATTATTTTCATAATTTAGGTTTGAGTGCTGAAAATATCATGGAAATTTGGAAGTTAACTGATGTAATTTTGAAAAGCGGAAAATATAATGGGAATTTCCACCATTTATGCTCGAATGACGTACACAAGTACAATATCTCTTTGAAGATGTTTGGAAAGATAATTTTACTGAAAGATGTACCTTCTAGAAAGGTTTATGAAAATTTTGTAATAAATTTACAACATCTCTATACTTTACAAATAAGGGATGGCCACAATAATTTTGATGTCTCAAAAAAAGAAATCTCAGGAATATTTATAAGACCTAGAATCACAATAATCTTACCAAAAGTAAGAGAATTTCAATATAAATTACTTCATGGTGCAATATACACCAACGAACATTTGTTCAAATTTGGTTTTATAGATACTAATATCTGTTCATTCTGTAAACATAACCCGGAATCTTATGAACATTTATTCTGGCTTTGTAATGATGTTAAAGCTTTATGGCAGAGGGTCATTGAAAAACTTAGTTTGGTAAAGCTTCAAAATGCAGAGTGGAAAGATATACATGTGGGAATTAATGGATCCGATCTTGAAGTGAAATTTTGTAACACGGTAATCTTTTTAATGAAATATATCATTTTTAGATCAAGGTCAGAAGGTAGAGTTCCTACTCAAGAAGAGAGTATTCAGAGAGTCGTAGAATATCGAAATGAAGAAAAAGCAATAGCTATTAAAAGGAACAAGTTAGACAAGCATTTATTAAAATGGGAGAGAATGTACCGAAATGGCAGGACTGAGGGCGATATCCAGGTGTGATTGGGAGAAAGTGACTGTGTAGGTGTGTGTGAGGGTGTATGTGTGTATGTGAGGGTGTGTGTATGTGTGTTTTGGGGGGAGGGATAATGAAGTTTTCCTTTGGGATGGGTGATTCTTTGGGTTGTTTTTTTTTTTTTACTCGTCGATTTCTTTTTTTTGACTTGCTTTGTTTTTGATGAGTGCAAGCCAAGTAATCTCATGTAGTTTAAATCATTGTTGAATATTTGATACATGAAAGGAAAAGTGTTAGGCATATTGTATGTATTTTTTTTTTAAGGGGATCCTAGTTTCAGTATATCTATTTGTTTATTAGTTTGTATTGGATTTGGGTCTCCTTTGTTTGTTCTTTTCTTGTATTCCATGTATAAATCGCCCTCCACAAATGTGCAAGGGAAGACTTTGTTTGGGACGGGGGGGGGGGGGGGAGGAGTGGTGTTTCAACCATTTTTTATAACTGATTTCATTGTTTCTCCTTTAAGTTATATATGATTTATTTGTATTAAGTTAGTGAAAAAAGTCAAAATATGAATGTAAAATATTATATTATGTGTTTTGAAATGTTAAATTGAAATGTTATATATTTTTGTTCATGGAATCAGAATAAAACAGTATGGAAAAAAAAAAAAAAAA
>JAPZVO010002162.1:0-10834 GCA_029962745.1 Echinometra lucunter | reverse complement strand
GAATCTCAATACAATTAAGCATGTGCAGCGCAGCGCATTCACGATTACGATCACGTGCCTGCATTGATAAAGCCTCGTTCCCTATTATTTTAGCAAAATAATAGAACTCTGTTAAATTAAATTAATTTCTTGTAAAAATAAATCATAAAATAATTTAATTTTCTTCATATCATTATTATTATTTTAAACACCATTTACCATATACATGTAAATACACTTAACCATTAACTCAAATACCATTCAGCAGCTATTAAACACATGATGTTGGAATACCATTTATCATATGGTATATACCATTCACATAACTACCATTTACCATTAATCACATACCTGCCAACATTTAGAAATTGAAAATCCTACTCTGATTGCGCGATCGCCAATTTTTTTCTCGGGTGGGGTCCAGGGGCAAAGCCCCGGCAGGGGTTCAGGGGGCAGCGCCCCCTGAAGCTCCAGGGGTTTACTAGAATTTGAAGTGGTTTAGTATGCTATATTTGTTGGAAAAGCCTGAAATTAAAGGATTCATTCACAGCACAAAACAAGTGTTCAAAATGCATTTTTATTATAGTTTAAGAAGGCTAATGATTAAAAATAGTTGGCACAAGAAAACAGTCTAAAAGTATCTTGTGCATTTTTTCTTTGTTCTTTTCACAACACATGAGAAGTAAGACGTACACTATCAGATTACAACCAAAAAAATAATTTCAATAAAAATAAAGAAATAATGAGAAAATGATTCACAACAACAGAGATATTGAAGCATATTGTGAAACTTACTAATTTCAGCTTCTGTGGAAACCCTAAAACGACCTCAAACCAAAAATACTACATGTCTAGTACTTGTAGAAACTGCAGTATGCAATGGTGTTGTTACTGCCAGAACAACAGTCACATAGATGTGATAGAAATCCAAAGTCATGTGCTTCTTTTGTGTCCAACATCTAATCAAATGTTATGTCATTCAAAGTAATGAAATCCTGTTTGAAAACAAAATGATGTCCTTAGGCTCTGCTGTGACAGATGACTGTTGATTATGTAGTTCTGCAGTCCTGGTTTGTTGGATACTTTTAGAGCCTCGTATGTAGCACTTTTGCATCGTTTCAGAACCTCCTCAGAGTATGATGGAGCAAAACATGTCTCTTTTCTGCTCCCCATTGCCAGTCTGTGTGTGATCAAAGAGCTGAGAGTCTCTGTGCTCATTGAATATCTCTCCTTCCTTTTGTTTTTTACCACCATGCTGAAGACTCTCTCACAGTCTGCATTACTGTGGAAAGTTACCAGTACTGCTTTCACAACTTTACAAAGCAGTGGATACTTCTTCTGTCCGGATGTTGGATCTACCATCTGGCTGATGTGATGCCATTGCTGGTCAATTCTATTATCATCTTGATGCTGTATCCCTCTGTCAATCTGAAAGAGATTAAACTCTGACTGCAGCTCATCCATTGCTTCTTTCTCTACCACATTGAAGCGTTTGGCAAAGAATTCTACTGACTCAAATCGGGTATTCCTCCTGTCTTTGATGTTCAAAACCTTTGCATGAATGAGAACATCATCTTTCAAGGGATATTTTTCCATCATGTAAGCTGTTGCACTGATGTAAAAAGCTTTTCACACTCTTGAAAAACTCATCTGTATTGACCTCTTCCTTGTGATCATTCATGAATGTGCGACATTCGTAGCCAATCTGAATGTCCTGATCATCTTTGTGATTGTTTGGGTCATTCAAGTTCAGTTTTGTGACATCATTATGTAGAGCTATTGCACCAGGTTTGATGAATTTGCTCAGGAGTGTGGCAAACTGGCTCAGCAGGATGTGTTGGATGCGGTGTATTTGAGGTTCATCGCTTTGCAGTACCTGTAAAAATAATGTGTAAATATACACTAAAAATTAATACATAATATTGACTCAATCGTTACCCCGTTTTTCTACATATAAATTTGTGAAAAGAAATTAATTCATATGTTTAAAGCAACGATATTGATAGTCCTATTCATAAATCATTTGAGTGTAATGTATACATTAAATATGCAGAAATGAAGTTAGTAAGAACAATGAAAAATATGGAAAGAAAACATTTTTATTTTAACTTGTGAATAATAAACATGCATCTCTTTCAACTGTACAATACACTACCATATTTGCATTTATATAAACAAAAGAACATGTCACTGTCATTACTTATTCGGAGTAAACTGCATGTAGATTCCATGATGAGTTAGTGCCAAACACTAAAAACAGAGAAAACAGTTATGAACAATGTAATGTGTGTAAGTCACAAATTCATGGCTCAATGTATGTCATTCATGCAATATTCACATTCAGAATAATTCACAAGTGGTTATACATGCACATGTACATGCTAAGTAATCTAGAGGTCTTTTGAAATATGTTGCATAGCTTTCATGCAATAACCAGCCTTCATCTGTTATCAGTTAAACAATTTGAAAAATATTGAAATTTCCTCAGAGAGTCAATTTTGAATGTAACAATTGAGGAATTTCCTCAAAACGGCAAAATGCTTATAATAATCATGATGCTGGGAGCCACACTTTTGCACATAGCATTTCAGTGTCATTTGTGGATCACAGTTCTAAATCAGAAACATGCGATGTTCATATTGAAAAAAAAAATCACCTACATTGATAACAAAACATAAAAACAATAACAATCACATGGTCATACTGAACACTGAAACTCACAGTTATGAATGCATGCAAATGAATGGTAATGAAATAAAAACTGAAAACTTAATATTTTATCATGCAAATGAAATCAATACAAATATACAAAAACAACAAAATAATGAAAATGACAAACTTACCTGGTTAGGGTGTTCAAAGAATGGTATCACTGCTTTTAAGAACAGAGCAAACAGTTTGCAGTTTGGGTTGCTTAATTGCTGATATATTAAGTGTGACTTCAGTTGTGGTTTTGCCGAGTTTTTAGCCTTTGGTGTTCTCTACTTTTTTTGTCTGGTTCGACTTCCTGACTGAAGCAGTCTTGTGCAAGGTAGATGAGACAGTCTTTGATGCCGTGCCTGAACTCGCAGACTTCTTGAACAAGGTAGATGCAGACGAGACAGTCTTTGATGCCGTGCCTGAACTCGCAGACTTCTTGAACAAGGTAGATGCAGACGAGACAGTCTTTGATGCCGTGCCTGAACTCGCAGACTTCTTGAACAAGGTAGATGCAGACGAGACAGTCTTTGATGCCGTGCCTGAACTCGCAGACTTCTTGAACAAGGTAGATGCAGACGAGACAGTCTTTGATGCCGTGCCTGAACTCGCAGACTTCTTGAACAAGGTAGATGCAGACGAGACAGTCTTTGATGCCGTGTCTGAACTCGCAGACTTCTTGAACAAGGTAGATGCAGACGAGACAGTCTTTGACACCGTGTCTGAACTCGCAGACTTCTTGAACAAGGTAGATGCAGACGAGACAGTCTTTGACACCATGCCTGAACTCGCAGACTTCTTGAACAAGGTAGATGCAGATGTGGACGGCTTTGACACTGTGCCTGTGGTTGTCATCTTTTGTTTCTTGTTAGGAGAAACTTCCTCACATCCTTCTGCCTTTCTTTTGGATTTAGTTGTACTTTCACTTTTGAAGAACTCCTCCAATGCATCCCAACTATCCAGTAACCGGCACACCGCTTTGTGGAGTGATAGCCACCTAAAGTTGTGAAACAAAACATATAATCAAGTTAAATAATTTATTTTTCTGAGCAAAAAACAATTTTACATTGTGTATATTTCTTGAATTTCTTCATAATATTCTTAATGTTTATATAGCACTGTAGTTTTAAGTGTTGAATGCATGTGAATCCAAACCAAGTTTCCATATTTTTGTATTATGGACTGAATAAAATTGAATAGAGTTGAATTAAGTTCAAAAATATTCTAACATGTGTATCTACAATGAACCATCACTAGTCTGAGTTACCTTCTTGCCTTAAATACATTTGTCATTGTGGTCATCATTCTTTTCTGAATCATTCTGAAATACACCAGTCCACTATTTATGCACACGTGAACATGTAATTGTGTGTTTACTTGAATAAAATTTACAGTGTATATGGGTATTGATCATTGTTTTAAAGTGAGATGGGACCCCATATATCAGGTACATGTATTTACACAACAAAATGCATACAATTTCAAGCTGTCATGTATTACAATTACAGTAAACTTTAATTCTATGCATAGGAGCTCACCGTGTTGAAACATGCTTGAGAATCTTGCGAACTTCTAGACCATGTTCCTTCTGGAGATTGATTATAGCCTGATGTCTGAGCTGGCTTTTATCAATGTAATACCAGATGTCCACGAGTAACTCGTCTATTTGGTAAGTGAGACATTTTGCACCCCTCTGTGCTGCCAAGTGCATTAGGTGGCATGGACAATCCCATCACATATACATTGGGATTTTTGGCAGTTATATGAGTGGCCACTCCTCTATGCCGACCGACCATAACAGATGCATTGTCACAAAGCGAAACTTATGCATCTTGACCATGGAATGCCTCGTGAATTGAGCTCCTCATCGAGTATTTGGAAAATATTGGCAGCTGTTGATCTCTCTTTACACTCTTTCAACGCTAAAAGGTTAATTGTGACCTGTCCAATGTTCTCATCAAAAGATTTGACAAGCACAGGATACAGCTTAATGTTGTCCATGTCGGTACTCCCATCTGTTGCGAGACTGTAAAAATTTGTCTTCATGTTCTTTGTCAGAAGGTCTGCATCTTCAGTAGCAAGAGAGTCTATTACATGCTTTGTCTTTGTTCTGGCACAAGAATACTTTTTTGCAATGCTGCTGTCTGGAAACATTTTCTTGAAGAGTTTTCCACTGTGATCTGCTGCAGTTAAAGGTATATTGTGTTCACATAAAAAGTCTGAAAAACGCGACTTCTGCCTTAATAACACCAAGATCCTCAGGTGTTGATTTGCTAGTTACAGGTAACATAGATGTCAAGGGGCATGAAATTCTCACTGCTGTGGCACTATCGATGTGCTTCTTCTTTTCAGTGTGTTTCTTTATGTCATTGGTCCCACCATGCCCTATACCTTATGTCTACCCGGCATATTGTACAGTATGCAAATGTCTCTCCTTTCAATGACTTCTTAATGAAAGGGTATTTATCCGCATAATCTTGCATGTACTTCTGTTTACGTGCTGATTTCTTTCCTCCTGTAGATTTCTCCATTGTTTCAACTTCGATAGGATTAGTAGTCTGAGAAATAAAAGACCAAAAGAAAATATGTATAAAAATCTAAGGTGGAGATGGAAGAAAAAATAATTAGATGTACACTTTTAAAAAATTATAGAATCTACTTAGATCTATTGATGAATTGATTTATATTAAATATTGAAAAAATAGGAGAGCTAATCTCAGAATGAAGATTCATACGTGCTGGTATATATTACTAAATAAGTGAAACATGCTTACAGCACAAAAAATTTACAATCATTCAACTAAATTCAAACTAGTTGATGCAGAGAGTTTGAAGATTGTCACAAACAATGGAGGATCAACTTAGGCCATGTCACGATGATCTGAAAATGCTATTTGCACAACCGTACAGTACAGCTTGCCTCAGTCATGTCATCACTTCACTTGTTACACTTACAGGCATGGCATGGCAAATATATCTGCGAACTAAACTACTGTAAATCTATTTGTTTTCTTTCTTCGGAGTTCAAGATATAGATATACTGCATGATATTCTTGGTCAATTCACTGATTTTGAGCAAGGCAATAGTTAATCTGACCTTAATTTCCGATTTGCAATCGTGTTGAGACAATTGTTCACAACAGACATGAATGTATATGCATGGGACTAAGCAAAAATTCTTCACAAAGTTGATGATGAAAATTCTAACATCCAGTGTGCCCAATTTAAATCGGAAAAATATCATGCCTGAATTTTTAATTCATAACGATTCTGGGTCCATATCTACTAAAATGGAAAAATGAAAAGAAAAAAAAAACTTACCGAAATAAAACGATCGTCTGACCATTGGCATTGGCGTGATGAAGCTGAAGTTTGCACGTGCACTGGACAACACTCAGTCCCATAGACCGTACCACGCACAGCGCGCGGCGGCGAGTTGCACAGTCACTCAATCCACGACCACGGACAGATGATTGAAAATCCAACTAATCATGTCGAGAATCCATAGCCACATGTTCAGATCAGACTTGTTTTACTGGAAATCACATCCAATACATGGCACTCACACAAAAAAGTACTACAACAGGTGAAAATAGTCACGGACGTCAAGCTCGGCTTCGCTATGATAAGTCGCAACCTCGCAGCTTGTTACTCGATACCGGATCACGGCGCACTCCCAACGACGTGCGGCGCCCACCTATCCGGCCCAGCGCTACGTGGTGGTATAGAGGTGCCGCTGCAACTCGCAGCGAGTGGCCACCCCGGCCGCGCGTCGAGATCTCGGCGAACAAGCATACTATACAGTGTGTGCTAGATACGATTTTCATGATGAGATACGTACTTATGTACGTACGAGCAGTGCCTGCGTGTTGCGTGAAGCATTGCTAACAAGTGCTAAAAGTCTTTCAGTGCTAAAATAATCGGTGCGTGTGATTTTTTCCTTCCGATATGAAAAATCGTACTGTTACGATTTTTCACACTTTTTAATCTAAAAAATCGTAACAAATACGATTAAATCGTATGGGTTGGCAGGTATGGATACCATTGAACCACCATTGGAAAGCAATTTAAGTTATTGTACACCATATATATTATAGTATAACGCTATTCACCATTTACATAACTACCATTTGCCATTAAGCACACACCATTGAGCTACCACTGGAATATAATTTATATTATTGTACCATTTATCTTATGGTGTTCACCACTCACACAACTACCATTTACCATTAAGCACACACCATTGAGCCACCATTGGAATACAATTTACATCATTGTATACCATTTATGTTATGGTATTTAGTCATACTAAAAACATCCATCGCATGTTCCCAGCGGTGCACTTACTCAGTGTAAAAGAACTATGTTGGACAAGAAATATACACCTCTCCATTTAATCCTTGCCACATGATTCCAGTTCCTGAAGCTAGACATCACATCACAAACTGTCCACATAAAACATTGTTGTTGAAACAGACATTTCCAGTGGATGATTTCAGTAATACTTACTGCAGAGGCTACAACCAAAGTACCTAGTAAATGTAGACCCACATGAACTTATAGTCATACTAAAGCGCATGTCCCCGGCCGTGCACTTCCTCAAGGTAAAAGAACTACGTTGGACAAGAAATATACACCTGTCCAGTCAATCCCTGCCACATGATTCCAGCTCCTGAAGCTAGACATCACATCACAAGCTAAAACTGTCCAGATAAACGTTTTGTTGAAAACAGACAGTTCCGGTGGATGATTTCAGTAATACTTACTTGCAGAGGCTACACCTACGTAAATGTAGACATTTCCTGAACAAGTACTATATGTTATTTCACATGACACAAACCAGCATCCGAAACCGTCCATCAAGTAAAGCCTCACTTTATGTTTCATTGTTCAAACATAGCTGGCAATCTGCATTTCCATGACCACTACTCAAGGATTTACTTCCCACCTATACCATGTACCACCATGCACACACACACTCGTCCACTGCCTCAACTGTTCTTTATCATCCTCCAGCTCACACATGAGCAACACCATCACCATAAACACCATACACAAATTAACTCCACATAGGAACACACAGCCTAAGAACAGTCCAGTAAACCTTGCCAGATTTTATTCCTTTCCCCCCAAATTCAGGGGGAACTTTTATCCCTCCCATACATGCTGCTCAATATTGCAAGTTCGTCATTATTTGCTTGCCACTCAAATCAAAATATTACATTATTATGTTACCTTGCACTGATCATAAACCTATAGTCTCTTTTCAAAGCCATAACTATTAAATATCATGTCATATTTTTACAATCTAACACAATTAGGCTGCCACCATGCAAAAACATCTTCAATTTCAAACAAAAACATAATTGTATATAACTGATTTGAAAAAAATTCCAACAGTTAGAATATTTTTGATATAATTGTAGAAAACATGCCTCCACAAGAATATTCTCAACTATTCTGACTATATCGAAAGTGGTACCAGGGAAATGGGACTTCATTCATATTGCAACCGCTCTCCTCATTTGTCTTCTTAATTTTTACAGAAGAGATAGAGATAGAAATTATCATTTCTGATCGGAATGATTTTTCCACTTCTGGCTAATATATCTTGAGAGGTCATCAATACCGAGGAGCACATGGTCTATCTTGACTGGATTCAAAGTCGACATTATTTTCCAAAGGTACTTCCATTTTGGATAATACCTGACTACGAGTCATTGTTGGCATCTGGTCAACAAGGGCAGCTATCCTGCTATGTAAAACTGGGATTTCTGTACATTGTTTATCTCTTCTCGATTTATCTTTAACTAACCTTTGAGAGCTTTAGTTTTATGTGTTCTGTCCCTTGTCTCGTCTATGATTGCTGCATTATTATTGAAGGCAAGTTGCAAACTATATGTGGAGGTTGGCGTTTGTGACAAGATGACTAACTCAAATTTTGGAAAAGTTCTAACAAGTCTGGAGTGACGAATTAGTGACAACAAGATGAGTACCAATATTATCACACGAGTTCGACGTTTCTTCAAGACTTTAATGACCATTGCAGTTATCTCTAACTTGAACTTGAACTTGAACTGTTCAATCTGTAATTCAATGACACAGAAAAAGATATACAATGTATCAGTTGTCAGTTAACAAAACCGTCATTATGAAATAAACGTGTCGCCATAAATATGTAAACTTTGTATTTCTGAATAATCTAAGGCGAGGGATCAAAAACTGCGATGCCATGCCGCCCGCGGCCTCCCGTCAAGGCACGCGCCAATTAACGGCCCATGCCGCCGCGGGCTGCCGCTATCGCTCTTAAAAATTAAGCCGGCGTGCCGGCCGCGGCCTGCCGGGATCGCTTATAAGAATAAATTTGGCATGCATGCCGGCCGCGGCCTGACGCGATGTTCAAATCTGCCATGCCGGCCGCGGCCTGCCGCGATGGTTCCTAGAATAAATCTGGCATGCAGCACGCGGCCGGCCTGCCCTGTGCTGCGTGGTATCAAACTGAATGATAATATGATTGTATGATGGGGACCATAGTTCGCGCACATTATAATTTTCTAAAGAAGGCAATTTTCGATCCGTAATTCTTCAATTTTTTTTTCCAAAAACTAATCTGTTTGAACTGACACAAAAGATAAAGCCAGTTTTAGACTACAAATGGCGCAACAAAAGACTGTATTTAAGAAGTTCCCGAGATATCGCGATCGCAAAATTCGATGTCGTATCGCATCGCATGGTATAACGAGAACTTGGCGCACGCCAGTTTTACAAATGATTTTACAAAATAGAAATCCATAAAGGTAAGATAATTGCATTACTAGGAAGACAAAATGCCATAGAATCATTCGATATCACATTTACTTACAATTTTGATGACAATTATCATCTCTCAAAAAGGCGAATCCTAGACGTTGTCGGCAGGTTCCCTTTTTTCAGAAGGGACGCAAACGATGCAAATTTGCCGATTTTTCATTAATAATTTCACTATGCCTTCCCAAATTTGAAGACAGGTTATCGCATGGGGTAATTTGAGGTTGCTCTTTCCGTTAGTGCTATCAGATTTTCACAATCTTTTCTAGTCTTTAAGATATGGCCCTGTGGCTTGTGCGTGAGCTTTGGACCTGCGCGAAGTAAGGTTACACGACAATACTGATACAAGATGATCCTCTCGCCCGAGTTTGTCATCAACTCTTTCACAATATATGGCGTAACTTGGTTTTCTACATTATTACCAACAAAATTAATCAAGTTGCCGATATCGTGGACATTGGAATCAACTTCCCATCATAGTCTCCTCTCTTAAATGTGTGAATTCAAATACATTTATTTTTTGCATCTAATCATCTGAGATTAAATCGGCTCGAAACCACAACGCCTCCAAAATGCTTTATTCTGAAGGTTCATTTTTTTCGAAGGTTCTTTATTCCAATACACACAAATTGCGTATACCTGGATGTTCCTGATGCAAAAATGAAATAAAAGAAGGCTCATCAATTCTGATATTTGTGGCGTTATTCCGAAAGTTCTTTTATCCGAAATGAAATGAGTTTCGTTATTCCGAAGGTTTGTTTATCCAAAAATTAAATAGGTTCGTTATTCCGAAGTATCTTTTATCCGAAATGAAATAAGGTTCGTTTATCCCAAGCTTCTTTTATCCGAAAATGAAATAAGGTTCGTTATTCCCAGGTTCGTTTATCCGAAATAACATAAGGTTTCGTTAGCCCGAAAATAACTAACGAAATAACGAACCTTATTTCATTTTCGGGCAAAGAAGCTTCGAAATAACGAATCTAATTCTGTTTTTTGGATTAACGGACCTTTTTTCATTTTGGACTAACGAACCCTTCACAGGAGAAATGTATTCCGTATTTCATCGAACATGTCCAACATAATATTAGGTTGCCGTTGCGTGAGACCATGGAGCTATAGCTCCACAGAGAGACATCGTCACTTATAAAAATGATAATGGGTGACCAATAATAATTTATGCGCGCATTTGAATAGGAACTTTTAAAGGAACGTTATATCCATAACATTCTCAAATTATACTGAATATCATTCAGATCGATAGATACTACAAGGGGGGGGGGATAAGACCACATATGGGTGCAAGAACATAATTATTGACCAAGAATTCCAGAGATATCGCGAACGCCGC
>JAPZVO010002161.1:7500-10856 GCA_029962745.1 Echinometra lucunter | reverse complement strand
ATCCCATAGGCGCCAATGTTATAAGGGGAGGGGCTATTTGTTGTGGTTTTTTCCTGAGTTGTGGGCCAGAGGTTTCCCGGCTCCACAGGCTAAGAGGGCGCAAGCAGGGCAGGCGCTGGTTTTGCCCCAAGATCGGCTAACTCCATATCCCCATAGACATGCGCGTTATAAGGTCTAAAATCCAAGGGGGTTTTTCAACTCCATAGACACCCATGTTATAATGCGAGGTGGTTCATGGCTGGCTTCTCCACTGGTTGCCGAGCGGCAAACCCAGCTCAACCGGCCCCAAGAGCAGGCGCGGGAGGTGTCTGCATGGCTCTGCTCCCTCCATATCCCCAAAGAGATAAAAGCCCCCCAAATCATGGGATGTTTGCAATCCCATAGGCGCCAATGTTATAAGGGGAGGGGCTATTATTGTGTTTTTTTCTTGAATTATGGGCCAGAGGTTTCCCGGCTCCACAGGCTAAGAGGGCGCAAGCAGGCCAGGCGCTGCTTGTGTCCCAAGATCGGCTAACTCCATATCCCCATAGACATGCGTGTTATAAAGGTCTAAAATCCAAGGGGGTTTTTCAACTCCATAGACACCCATGTTATAATGCGAGGTGGTTCATGGCTGGCTTCTCCACTGGTTGCCGAGCGGCAAATCCAGCTCAACCGGCCCCAAGAGCAGGCACGGGAGTTGTCTCTATGGCTCTGCTCCCTCCATATCCCTAAAGAGATAAAAGCCCCCCAAATCATGGGATGTTTTGAATCCCATAGGCGCCAATGTTACAAGGGGAGGGGCTATTTATTGTGGTTTTTTCCTGAGTTGTGGGCCAGAGGGTTCCCGGCTCCACAGGCTAAGAGGGCGCAAGCAGGGCAGGCGCTGCTTGTGTCCCAAGATCGGCTAACTCCATATCCCCATAGACATACGTGTTATAAAGGTCTAAAATCCAAGGGGGTTTTTCAACTCCATAGACACCCATGTTATAATGAGAGGTGGTTCATGGCTGGCTTCTCCACTGGTTGCCGAGCGGCAAACCCAGCTCAACCGGCCCCAAGAGCAGGCGCGGGAGGTGTCTGCATGGCTCTGCTCCCTCCATATCCCCAAAGAGATAAAAGCCCCCCAAATCATGGGATGTTTTGAATCCCATAGGCGCCAATGTTACAAGGGGAGGGGCTATTTATTGTGTTTTTTTCCTGAGTTGTGGGCCAGAGGTTTCCCGGCTCCACAGGCTAAGAGGGCGCAAGCAGGGCAGGCGCTGCTTGTATCCCAAGATCGGCTAACTCCATATCCCCATAGACATGCGTGTTATAAAGGTCTAAAATCCAAGGGGGTTTTTCAACTCCATAGACACCCATGTTATAATGCGAGGTGGTTCATGGCTGGCTTCTCCACTGGTTGCCGAGCGGCAAACCCAGCTCAACCGGCCCCAAGAGCAGGCACGGGAGTTGTCTGCATGGCTCTGCTCCCTCCATATCCCCAAAGAGATAAAAGCCCCCCAAATCATGGGATGTTTGGAATCCCATAGGCGCCAATGTTACAAGGGGAGGGGCTATTTATTGTGGTTTTTTCCTGAGTTTAGGGCCAGAGGGTTCCCGGCTCCACAGGCTAAGAGGGCGCAAGCAGGGCAGGCGCTGCTTGTGTCCCAAGATCGGCTAACTCCATATCCCCATAGACATACGTGTTATAAAGGTCTAAAATCCAAGGGGGTTATTCAACTCCATAGACACCCATGTTATAATGCGAGGTGGTTCATGGCTGGCTTCTCCACTGGTTGCCGAACAGGCGCGGGAGTTGTCTCCATGGCTCTGCTCCCTCCATATCCCTAAAGAGATAAAAGCCCCCCAAATCATGGGATGTTTTGAATCCCATAGGCGCCAATGTTACAAGGGGAGGGGCTATTTATTGTGGTTTTTTCTTGAATTATGGGCCAGAGGTTTCCCGGCTCCACAGGCTAAGAGGGCGCAAGCAGGCCAGGCGCTGCTTGTGTCCCAAGATCGGCTAACTCCATATCCCCATAGACATGCGTGTTATAAAGGTCCAAAATCCAAGGGGGTTTTTCAACTCCATAGACACCCATGTTATAATGCGAGGTGGTTCATGGCTGGCTTCTCCACTGGTTGCCGAGCGGCAAATCCAGCTCAACCGGCCCCAAGAGCAGGCACGGGAGTTGTCTCTATGGCTCTGCTCCCTCCATATCCCTAAAGAGATAAAAGCCCCCCAAATCATGGGATGTTTTGAATCCCATAGGCGCCAATGTTACAAGGGGAGGGGCTATTTATTGTGGTTTTTTCCTGAGTTGTGGGCCAGAGGGTCCCCGGCTCCACAGGCTAAGAGGGCGCAAGCAGGGCAGGCGCTGCTTGTGTCCCAAGATCGGCTAACTCCATATCCCCATAGACATACGTGTTATAAAGGTCTAAAATCCAAGGGGGTTTTTCAACTCCATAGACACCTATGTTATAATGAGAGGTGGTTCATGGCTGGCTTCTCCACTGGTTGCCGAGCGGCAAAAACAGCTCAACCGGCCCCAAGAGCAGGCGCGGGAGGTGTCTGCATGGCTCTGTTCCCTCCATATCCCCAAAGAGATAAAAGCCCCCCAAATCATGGGATGTTTTGAATCCCATAGGCGCCAATGTTACAAGGGGAGGGGCTATTTATTGTGTTTTTTTCCTGAGTTGTGGGCCAGAGGGTTCCCGGCTCCACAGGCTAAGAGGGCGCAAGCACGGCAGGCGCTGCTTGTGTCCCAAGATCGGCTAACTCCATATCCCCATAGACATACGTGTTATAAAGGTCTAAAATCCAAGGGGGTTATTCAACTCCATAGACACCCATGTTATAATGCGAGGTGGTTCATGGCTGGCTTCTCCACTGGTTGCCGAGCAGGCGCGGGAGTTGTCTGCATGGCTCTGCTCCCTCCATATCCCCAAAGAGATAAAAGCCCCCCCCCCCCCCCCCCAAAAAAAAAAAAAAAAAAAAAAAAATCATGGGATGTTTGGAATCCCATAGGCGCCAATGTTACAAGGGGAGGGGCTATTTATTGTGGTTTTTTCCTGAGTTGTGGGCCAGAGGGTTCCCGGCTCCACAGGCTAAGAGGGCGCAAGCAGGGCAGGCGCTGCTTGTGTCCCAAGATCGGCTAACTCCATATCCCCATAGACATACGTGTTATAAAGGTCTAAAATCCAAGGGGGTTATTCAACTCCATAGACACCCATGTTATAATGCGAGGTGGTTCATGGCTGGCTTCTCCACTGGTTGCCGAACAGGCGCGGGAGTTGTCTCCATGGCTCTGCTCCCTCCATATCCCTAAAGAGATAAAAGCCCCCCAAATCATGGGATGTTTTGAATCCCATAGGCGCCAATGTTACAAGGGGAG
>JAPZVO010002161.1:0-2500 GCA_029962745.1 Echinometra lucunter | reverse complement strand
ATTTCGATCGGTCGCTGAGTACGATGTGCTTTCACATCTAGCTTGCATCGGTCGCGATCGGTCGCTGAAGTACCTCAGCGACCGTACTCAGCGACCGATGAAATGCTTTCACATTATGATTTCATCGGTCGCAGCGACCGGTCGCAGCTACCGGTCGCAGTGACCGTACCTTGGTGTGAAAGCAGTATAAGTCCAGAAGGATTTCATTTTAGAGAGCGGTAGTGAGCAAAACACTTAATACTGAGCGCGCGAAAGGCGCTCCCTCTCAGGGGGGTTTTCCCCCTCCCGCGCGAAGCACGACGTTTTCTTCGAATCGTTCCTTGTCTGCTCCCGCTCCTCTTACATTCTCTACCTGTTATTGGGGGGGGGGGGGGAGAGGGGAGAGCCAAATAATTCGCGGTAACTAAGTTTAGAATCAGTGGCGTTGCTAGGATTTCATTTTAGGGGGCGGTGGTGAGCACGCGAATCGTGCGAAGCACTTAGCGCGCGAAACGGCTCTCGGGGGGGGGGGGGGGAGGTTGACACTACTTAATCATTAACTCTACTCATTTAACGTTTATTTTTATGGTAATTCTGCTTCATGATCTTGTGCATTTAATGTTTAATGCCCCCCCCCCCATTTCAGGCAGAAAACGTAAGAAGAGCGGGTGCAGACAAGGAACGATTCAAAGAAACGTCGGAGCTTCCGCACTTCAAATTTTTTTCTTTCCCCCCCCCCCCCCCCCGATAACAGGCAGAGAACGTAAGAAGAGCAGGAGCAGGCAAGGAACAATTCGAAGAAAACGTCGGAGCTTCCGTGCTTCGCGCGGGAGGGGGAAAACTCCCCCTTATATGGAGCGCCATTCGCGCGCTCATAATTAAGTGTTTCGCACACTTCGCGTGCTCACCACCGCCCCCTAAAATGAAATCCTAGCAAAGCCACTGATTCTGGACTTAGTTACCGGGATTTTTTTTTTTTGCTCTGCACCCCCCCCCCCCCCCGATAACAGGCAGCGGACGTATTACGATGAGCGAGAGCAGACAAGGAACGATTCAAAGGAACGTCGGAGCTTCCGCGCTTCTCGCGGGAGGGGGGGGGGGGCACTCCGCCTCCCTGCACCATCCCGGAGCGTGCTTCCCGTGCTCACTACTGCCCCCTTAACTGAAATCCTTGTTACGCCACTAATTCTAGACGGAATTACCGGGAAATATTTGGCTCTGCCCCCCTCCCCCTCTGAAAACAGGCATCTGTTACGCCGCTGCAATGAGGCGCCTTAAACCACTCGACCGCGGCACCTGATGAAGGGGGGGGGGGGAAAAAAAGTCGGTCTCGCGGGCCTTCGGTGAAGTGGGCTGTCACCGGGATATCCACTCTTGATGTTTTGCTTATGCTAACACAATTATCTAATTGAATAATTCTTTTTAAAAGATGTAAATTCCGAAACGAGAAATATAGATCGAATTAACGATTCAATTTCGCTTACTTCTATTCTTCCTTACGTTTGAGGACAATAATACTGAAGCATTCGTTCACGTATAGACCAATTTCACGGCCGGTTTATGTATTTGGCCCTCTATCGGCGACGCCATTGCTGCTGTGGGCAAGCGCGCTGACCGCGATTGGCTCTGTGTACAAAATGAATGTAAGATATGAGATATGCCCCGATATTGTTCCATTTACTTTATTCTAGATCAATAAAATAAAGCATGGATACATGGGTAGATGAGGTAAGACAATGGTCATATCTGACGGATGAAGGTATGATGTATTTTTGTAATTTCGATGGTTTTTCAACTTAGTTTTGTCAGTAAAAGTTCGATTGCAGCATAGAAGCCGTAGTAAACGGGAGCCCTAAATCTTACCCTGTTTACAAAGTCAAGTTTTCACTCATTCAATTTTACACCAAAGTACGTAATGATATGTTTCTTGACTTAAAAGTCCCTTCTGTTGATGTTTTTACCCACTGGCGACGAATTCCTTCACATTGCTTACGGAAACCTGTGTAGGGAGTACGGCTTCTCACACAAACAGGCTTCATGAGTCAAAAGCGAGTGAATTTCGCACTCAGTTAGCTTCCAATTTTTAAACTTTCTCTCATCCTTGTGGCATTTGAGCACCGCACAGCTGCGACCTGAACTTCCCTGATAATTTCTCATTGCAAATATTGAAATAAATCTGCATATACTGGTCAAAATAGACAAAAAATCGAACGAATGTACATCACGCGCTATTGACTTGTGTACTATAAAAGTTGGAGCGCCCAACCCAGTATGTCGAACTGTGTAGAACAGTCTGCTGCCCTCTTGCGTTGTGAAATTGGTCTATACCACGCTTGATTGGAGTAGGGCAGGGGGGGGGGGGGGCTTATGAAGAGGAATGTGCATATTTAAATCGCGCACTCGTGTGGAATGTATGTGGTCAGCTACTCATGTTACCAACCCAGTTTTTTCCCACCATTGTTTTTACAATACCCGTCTCCGCGGTGAAAACGAGGGTAATTGATGCGCGCATACCAGAACG
>JAPZVO010002160.1:0-10859 GCA_029962745.1 Echinometra lucunter | reverse complement strand
TTCCTCCCTAATGTTAATATGCGATGAAAAATAAACTCCTAAAATTTTCATTTCTGTCACTCTATTGCCCATGGGAAGAGTTTGCGAACCCTCAATGCTTTACCCTAGCCTCATGACATTTGTTTTTTCAATATTAACTTTTAGCCCACTTGATTAAAAAAAAGCCTGAAAAATATCCTTTATTCTCAAAACTGAACTTATATTTTTAACAAATAAAGTCATGTCATCAGCGTACAAGACTTGTCGAATTTCAAAATCACCAAACTCTATACCTCTGATCCCGTTATCGTTTCTTATTGTATGTGCTAATATCTCAATTACTAGGAGGAACAAATAAGGAGAAGGTGGGTCACCTTTCCTTACCCCTCGCTTGATATCAAAATACCCGGTCGAGACACGTCCATTCATCACACAACTACTTATTCCATTGTACATTGTTTTAACCCATGAACAAAAAGACGGACCGAAACCAAATGATTCTAGAGCTTTGAAAAAGAAATTGTGAGAAACAGAGTCAAATGCCTTTTCAAAATCAACTGCTATTAAGAAAATATCCTCCTCATTACTATTAATACTATGAAAAATAATATCGTCTATCAGACGTATTGCTTCTCCAATATATCTATTTTTCATATAACCCACTTGATCTAAATGAATAATTTCATCTAAAACATCTATTATTCGGGTTGCCATAACCTTTGCAAGTATCTTATAGTTTGCATTTAATAATGTGATCGGTCTATAATTTTTTTTTATATATATAATGCATTTTTGTCTTTTTTTCTATCAAAGTGATTACACCTTGTTTCTCAGATGTCGACAGTCTTCCCGTATCAACGGCTTCATTAAAAACTTCAACCAACAGCTTTCCTATCAGTGGCCAAAACGTTAGATAAAATTCGACTGTGAATCCATCATTTCCAGGAGATTTATTAGTTTTCATACTCTTTAACGCTTTATAACATTCATCTATAGTGACTTTCCCCTCACAAGAAATTTTGCTTACATTGTCTAATTTGGGGATGTTCTTACACATGTTGTCAATAAATACATCTCCTGCCAATGATTTTTCAGAATACAAATTGTCATAAAAAGAACTAATTATTTGCATTATAACATTTTTCTCTTTTGTTATTTCCCGTTTCTCATTGTATAGTTCCCTAATAATTGTTTTCTTTTTGTTCCACTGAAGTAACTGCTCAAAATATTCTTTATTCTGTTCACCTTCTTCATACCAAGCTGCTCTTGACCTAACTTTAAGTCCCTCTACACTGTTATTATACAATTTCTTTAGCTGACTCTTTTTATTGTCAATATCATTAATAATTGTAGAACTTTAAAAAGAGGTCACCAAGTCTTTCTCCAGTGTTTTTATGCCATTTTCAAGTTGTTCTGTAAAAGTCCTTTTCTCTTTCGATTTTTTCCTTGAGAACTTCATTGCAAAACTTCTCATTTTCATTTTTAGAAAATCCCC
This sequence comes from Echinometra lucunter, assembly GCA_029962745.1. NCBI lineage: Eukaryota > Metazoa > Echinodermata > Echinoidea > Camarodonta > Echinometridae > Echinometra > Echinometra lucunter. The sequence continues at coordinate 9,385 of JAPZVO010002160.1, read as the reverse complement.
AAAAGACGATTTAGATTCGAATTCCTTTAACCACTTACTTTCTACAGTTCGTATTTCCTCTGACATTCCTTGATCAAAATCCCTGTCCAAGCATAGACTGTTATTGAATTTCCAATACGACTTTCCGTATCTTCCATAACTTTTAGTAGATTTTAATTCAAAATATATGCTGGAATGATCAGGAGCTATTGATGTTATTATATCACAATTACTTACTCTAGTTTCTAAATCTTTTGAGATGAACCAATAGTCTAAACGACTTTGAACCAATGGATTATTTTGTCTAAAAGTGAATTTCCTCGTTCGTGGGTTCCGTTCCCTCCATATATCAATCAAGCCTTGTTTCTTCAAAAACATCTCAAAATGATCTACAAGGTAGTTCTCACATTAAGCGTTCTTCCAAAATAATCCAAGTCTTTATTAAATATTACATTAAAGTCTCCCCCAAAATTAGTGAATAATTGCAAGATAACAACTCAGAAATATCTTTATCTAAATTTTGTAGAAAGTCTACTTGTTGTTTTACTTTTTCCCTTGTTGGAAAATAGACATTTCCTAATAATACATTTTCCCCCATCAAGTCTCCTTTGAGCAATATAAAGCGTCCGTCATTATCTTTCACCACTTTTTCCAGCTTAAAATTCAATCCAGGGGCTAGTAAAACAAGTACACCTTTGCTGTGATTCGTCCCGTGACTGAAAATTATTTGTCCTTCCCAGCCCTTTTCCCAATCTCCCTCGATATCCTGTGAACTATAAGTTTCTTGTAATAAGATTACATCACTTCTTTTTTCTCTGACCCAATCAAAAAATTGCTTTCCTCTTGTGTCTGTCCCTTATACCTCTGACATTAACTGAAAATGAAATTTAAACCCTCATAATATCTTCAGTGTTTTGAACAAAAGACCCGAGCAGGATAACGTTTTACCAAATAAACTATCTAAGGAATCGAATACTGTTGCACCAATGTCAATGAAAAATTCAAAGCATCTAACATCTGACTCTCTAGAATGGAACATATCTATTTGTATTTTCATTAGAAGACCTAAAGCAGTCACACACTCACCACACACAACAGGACACACCCCAAATCACCCCTACAAACATCCATACCGTGTTTAACATGCTCTACCGCATACATACACTTTATAGTGCGAGAGCTTGAGCCCCTCCCCTTCCCATTTTAACTAAAACTGCATTGCACGTGTAATTCCAAAATCCTTTATCTAAAACATGTACTGGTTGGGTTGTTATGCATATATGAATGAATCTGAAATACAATTACATTTCTTAAGAAGTAGTGGCTTCTATTTCCCAAATTGATTCAACCTTTGTTCCCTGGAGAATGCAAAACCTGTTCTCACTGTATCAAATCAACGTTCTAACCTTTTTTTTTATATACTTATGTCTGACTTCATGCCCGGCATGATATATATTTGGGAAATCTCTCCCCTATTAACCCAACATAATAGAAAAGCTTATGTATGCATGAGTGTTAATGCATGAAGGAAAAACTTTAAACAAATGCGTGTGTATACAATTCTCGCTACCCCAAATAGCGCTTTCGCCGAGATCCGGGAAAAATCCCTGTAACGCGCATTGCATTATGGGATAGCTTTTCGGTATTACAACTTCCTGTTCGGAAGCCGCGCGCCGCACGCCGATCGTCGCACATGCATATATCGTCTGCTCGAACTCGCTACATAGCTACACTCTCCTGCCGTCGCAAAGATTTTAATGTTTATTTGAACATTTCGTTGATTGTTTATTAGTATTATTACGTCTGTTGATTATCAGTTACGATGGTCTTCTTTTGTGAGGCTGCACAGTGCTGGGCTCATGATTCGAAGCGCAAGAACCCTGACAATGGGGATGGATGAAGGACGTGACCTGGGTGAAATTTCCCACCGATGCCAGCACACGAGCGATATGGCTGCGGTTGATTCGCCGCAAGGACAAAGTTAATCTGACAAAAAATCGCGACTTTGTTCGAGACATTTTGAGAGAGACCAGATTACTCCAGATGGTCATGCTAAAGGCTATCCTAGATACTTTTTTTGGAACAATTTCCGACGAAAGATTGAACGGAATGAATGCAGTAGTGTATATGTTTAGCGTCTAGTCGAATGTGATCGTGATGTCAGGCTGGTCGCTAAATGAAAATTTAAGATATTTATTTTTTGTTTTTATTTTTTCATAACCAGATTTAAACATTAAAAAAAATATTTTTGCGTAAAATATATTTTTTATTTTTATTAATAATTCAAATTGAATTAAAACTAACCAAATTAAATAAAATTTATTATAATCTGTACATATTACGCTGATTGGCATCGATTTCAGCGTGGTTGGAAACTAAGTATCGCGAACCTCGCGCGAGCATGACTCTGAACCGGAAGTGGTGATGACGACCCGACGGAGTAAAAATTATCTCGTCTCGCGCATTATGAGATTTTTGTTCCTATTAGGGGTAGCGAGAATTGAAACAAAATTTGCATAAACATGAATGTTGCTGCAGGAGGGAAACCTTAAAGCAAGTCTAGGAAAAGGAAAAAAAAATGCATTTGTGCATACACAGTCCCTAAGACATATTGCATCAAGGACTATTGTCATTCAGAGTTTCAACAGCTGGAAGTTATAATATCAATACTCAAATTGAAACAAAATCATGACGAAGAATAACGATATGCTAAAAAGGGCACATGCACGCAATGCTATTATGAGACCTCATACTATTATACCAGCATGAATGTGAAAAAAAAAGAATGAAATTAATCTCCTGTTTTCATGTCATTCCAACCGAACTACGTTCTGTATGCCCACCAGTAACTACGAACAAATATATTGCCCAGAAATTCAGTGCATGATTCAAACTACCATGTATTGAAATAACCCGGTGACAGAACAATAAGTATCAAGCCTATGACCCTGCCTTTCCCGATTCAACAAAACATACCATTATGTACACTCAATACAGTTCTCGGTTCTTGTACTATACCATGAATGTGAAAAAGGCGATAACTCTCGTTCTTTTTTTTTCTTAACGTTCTGAGAAAAAAAAACAGCGGTGTGTTTGTCTAAAGTAATCATCATATTTTAGTTAAATATAAATAGCTTGCAGAATAAAATCCGTCCATGATTATCTAGCCTACATGCAGATAAGCTTTAAACAAAACAATCTATAATTAGCTCTATCGACATGTTCAATCAATTTCCAGCAAAACATATATAAACTCATGTTTACTCAATACAAATCTTATGTACTTTTTAGAGCAGTCAATATCAAGCCTAGTCCTGCGAGTCTTCCGTCAAAACATCACCTCTTTTGCACCCAATACAATTCTCATATGTTAAACCATGATGTGAAAAAAGTAATTGACTCATTTCCCATGGCGTATCAACCGAACTACGGTCTATATAGCAGTAATCATCAAATATTAACACAACTTGCCCGGTAAAATCATTGCATGCACGAGGCCCCATGCGGCACCTCTAACACACACACACACACACACACACACGCACGCACGCACACACACACACACACACACCCTACACGAACCCACCCCAGCGCAGACAAATAGACACCCCCCACACCATGGGTGTCGATCCGGGGGGGGGGGGGGTAGGGGGATATATCCTCCCCAATATTTCGGTCAAGGGGGATGGCCTGTAGAATCACCCCCCCCCCCCCCCCCCCCCCCCCACTAATTCACCATGAAAAAAATGAAAAACTTCATAGCCTCCTATAATCCTTTTTAAAAAAAAGTAAAGACAAAGACAGAGAGAATAAAGAGCAAAGAAACATTTATTTTTAAAGGAAAGGAAAAGGGAAAGGCATCTTAAGTTTCCCAACCAGTGAGGTTATAATACTTTCTTTATAAAAGCAAATCGGTTTGCATCTTGCCTTTCTATCAAATAGTATGTTATCATTGTTCTACATTTAATATCTTTAATTAATCATTAATATGAACACAACAAGAAATTTGGGCTTAAGTTTCCCTTCGGGCAACCCTCATATAATTCCTGAAATGCAATTACGAATACATACATATACATATATCTGAAAGGGTTTGTGATTCTTATGTAACTTCTGAGTGAAAATGACATTGTATCCATGACTTCATGGATGACTGAGCTCAAAATAAAGCACAGAAATAAACCACATTTCGAGATTTTACAAAAGTGTTGAGAATGAAAAAAAAAAAACAAAGGCGCTAAATCCTATTTTGATTCCAAGAGACGCAAAATCCGTACAAATGAAAAAATAAATAAAACAATTCTAGAAAAATCAGGCCTGCTACTTAAGCAGGAATCCTTTAATTTTCATTTGTTAGATGACTTTGTATGTTGGTACTTGCAACTGTGAAAAAATTGAAGTTTGGAAGAAAAATGGCTGAATAAATATCCTGATTTACGCGTAGCGAATCACGATTTTTAAAGTCTAGAAAGAAGCATTTTCATTAATCTACAAGGGAGCGCAGCGACCGAGCAAAAGAAATAGAATGTCGAAGCCACGTATTTGAGAGCAAGGAAAACTCATCATACAACATTTCATCAAAATAAATTCTCATTGTCTTGCGAGGGAGCCGCAATGAAAACAGATTTCTGCAACTTCGCAAGCAAGAAATTATTTCGTGCTGAAAACTTGCATTTCTCAACACTAGAAAGCTATTTCTATTATACCAGTACTCTTATGGTGTTATGAATTAAGGGAGGAGCAAAATGACCCCCCCCCCCCCTTGATAGGGAGAAGATCTGCCCCTTTCTTTTTCCGCCACTGGTAGACAGGGGATACACTGCAGCTCCTATATACTGTATCTGCATGATGTGCATAATTACCTACTCTCCGCTGCCGCCGAGATGCCCTCCTCCATGGTTTCGACAAACAAATTCTCAATTTTCAGACATAGAAACCTACTCCCACCAGCAAAGGCTAGTACCTCTGGTAGACGGCTGAGGGACATGTCGGGACTTGTACCATTAAATGTAAACTGACAGATACCAGAAATCTACCATACCCTTTATACCAATAAATAAATAAAAAAATAATAAATCATGTAAATGAATGCAGAGATAATCTGAGGGAAAAGTTAGGTATTAGAATTAACCTGCTATCTTACACGAAAAAGAAAGAAACTCGCAGTACTGCAAATTGTATCGTCATGGAAGGGGGGGGGGGCAAAGGTAATTCCCCGAATGAAACAACATCTGCCCCTTTTCTCATAGATGATAGACAGAATATCTAAATACTGAGAAACATTGCATCGAATGAATATACGAAGGAGCGTAGCGACCGAGTAAGAAAATTTTGAGTTTGAATGCTGAAAGTTTGCATTTTCATGATTTTAGAGCACTATAATGTGCTCATTTTACATGGTTGTGTAAGATCCATTTTTTTTCTTGCGAGGGGGTCCATGGGGGGCGAAATCGATTTGCCCCCCTTGAATGATAGAGGCAATTACCGCCCCCCCTCCCTCCGCTTCAGGCACCTATGAGGTGGAGTCCTGAATGCGAAAACTAATTGTCATTAGGTCTGTAATACCTTTCATTCATAATGTTTCATTGCTACGATATTACAAAGAATGACAATAAAGAAATGAGAAAATTTGTATTGGAGTCGCGTCACAAACTTACCGTATTTTGAAATGAATTACACAGATCTTGCTCACCGCTAGTGCAGAGTATAATGATGCTTTAAATGTCAGATAGGCAGATTCCCATCCGCTAAGGGCTGTCATTTCAATGGTTCGAAAAAGGCCTAAGCGACTTATAAAGAAGTCAGTTAAGGGTTAACGGAAAACGTAATAAAATAAAAAGACGTTTCTCGAAATGAACCGGCCTTTAATCCAGTTGGGAACACATACAAAAGTCACTAGAGTGAATGCGGATGCGTGAGAAATGGCCGATATCGATCCGAGTTAGTTGCAGAAGGGTGGCAGAATTTGCAATGCATTTGAATGCATTGTAACAAATGCAAAGTTATACGTTCTGCGCATGTCAAGTGCGAAACACCATTACCATCCCAGACATCGGTTTAGCAGTCGAACAGGGTCTTCATTCGGGGGTAGCAAACGATGAGCGGAACTAGAGGTCGGAGGCGTGGCTAATTCGTACATGACGTCATTATGAATATTCATCGAAACGCAGTACTTTGAGCTGAGCCGGTGTTATTAGTCTATGAGCTGAGCGCTTGTTCGACCGTATGTGTGCGGCCGGCCGGGGTGGAGTACATACATAGAACGTCGACGTAACTAGATTGTATATGGTACGGTAAGATATGGCACGTACGTGTATTATTATGGTACAACGTGTTAAAGTGAGGTAAAGTAAAATCGAGAAGATAGTTTTTTTTTTATTTTTTATTATATACACATGAGTTCAGCCCTTATTTTCACGTACTTCAGTGTATAACAAACTCATACCCTACTTCTGCTCCTCCAACCTCTAGTTCAGCCCTTATTTTCACAGTACCTCATTATAACACACTCATACCCTACTTCTGCTCCCCAACCTCTAGTTCAGCCCTTATTTTCAAAAACCTCAGTGTATAATACATTCATACCCTACTTCTGCTCCTCCAACCTCTAGTCAGCCGTTATTTCACATACCTCATTGTATAACACACTCATACCCTACTTCTGCTCCCCCAACCTCTAGTTCAGCCCCTATTTTCAAAAACCTCAGTGTATAATACATTCATACCCTACTTCTGCTCCCCAACCTCTAGTTCAGCGCTTATTTCACATACTCATTCATTGTATAACAAACTCATATCCTACTTCTGCTCCTCCAACCTCTAGTTCAGCCCTTATTTTCACAGTACCTTAGTGTATAATACAATCCAGTGGCGTCGACCAGGATTTTCCACCTGGGGGGGGGGGGGGTGATTTGCCATTCACGAGAAATCGAGGATCAATTTTTTTCCTGGGGTGGGTCAAGATGCGTAAAAATTTTCGAAGAAACTCGAAGGCGAGGGAGGTGAAGCGACCCAGCTTGTCATGGGGACGCCTTTGCATTTTAAAAATGAAATTGAAGGATTTGGTGCACACTTTTGGTGAATTTTGTAAACATTTTCAGTTAAAAAAATGTAATATTCAAAATATCCGGGGGGGGGCAACTGCCCCGCCCCTCCCCCCGCTGCGTACAGCCATGCACCCATCCCCCCCACACACACATACACCCGAATGCACGGACATAAATAGAAGATATTGCACCGTGACAGACAATATAGAATATGACTGAAATACATTATTGCATATTTGCATCAGGCTCTTTTTTATTATTATATTGTTGTTACACCACTTTCGAAAAACTGTGACGGCGCCGAAATTGCCCTAAAGTAATATAAATAACTACATAAATCAGAATAATGATCGATATAGTTATGATAGTAATCTTCATTTCAGTCACATTAACGATGATGATGATGATGATAACTATCGTTATCATAAGCATAATAATGATAATAATAATAATACTAATAATAATAATAATAATGATAATAATAATAATTTATCATTTTTTATTATTTATTATTATTTATTATTATTATTATTATTATTATCATTATTATTATTATTATTATTATTATTATTATTATTTATTATCATTGTTATTACTATTATTATTATTGCAGTTCCTATCATTTCTAAAATTGTTAATTCAGTTTAATTGTAAGCAAACATCCTTCCCTAAAACCTGGGGGGATGATTGTACATGTCATCCCCTCCCCCACCTTGTGAGGTGGGGGATGCATACCCCTCATCCCCCCCCCCCCCGCTGTCTACGCCCCTGATACAATCATACCCTACTTCTGCTCCTCCAACCTCTAGTTCAGCCCTTACTTTCACATACCTCAGTGTATAACTCATGCCTTATTTCTGCTCCTCCAACCTCTAGTTTAGCCCTTATTTCACATACCTCAGTGTATAATACAATCATACCATACTTCTGCGCCTCCAACCTCTAGTTAGCCCTTATTTTCACATACCTCATTGTACAACACACTCATACCCTACTTCTGCTTCCCCAACCTCTAGTTCAGCTCTTATTTTCAAAAACCTCAGTGTATAATACATTCATACCCTACTTCTGCTCCCCAACCTCTAGTTCAGCGCTTATTTTCACATACCTCAGTGTATAATACAATCATACCATACTTCTGCGCCTCCAACCTCTAGTTTAGCCCTTATTTTTCACATACCTCATTGTACAACACACTCATACCCTACTTCTGCTCCCCAACCTCTAGTTCAGCCCAGGGGCGTCGCTAGACTTTTTTTTAATGGGGGGGGGGGGGTGTGTAGAGGGCCAGATTGCCGACAAATTATGCCTCCGATTGCCGACGACCAACGTCGACAAACTCAACTGTATAAAGCCCACGAGGCATGTTCAATTGTGTGCCTCTATTTTCCTTCTAAATTATATTTGTTCACCTCACTTGCTGAATGTGTTAGCTTTCCGAAAACATTCTCTATCTAAATATAATACGAGCGAGCGCAGGCGAGCGAGGAAAATATAAACTCTCTTTCGTAGAAGTGATAGTTCTTCATCAAACTGCATGATGGGCTTAAAGATATCTAAATTTTTTAGATATCTGGTCACCTCTCTCACTGATTCATTCGACTTTCAAAGACCATCCGAAATCGATAATCTTATACGAAGCGAGCACAGCGAGCGAGGAAGAATCTATATACTCCTTATCATATAATCTTTTCATGGTAGAGAAGTGAAAGTTCTTCATCAAAATACATGATGGGCCTTTAAGATATCTATTTTGATATTTTGGTCACCTCTCTTACCTAATTTATTTGCTTTCAAAGACCATCCTGTATCTAAATATCATACGAGCGAGCGCAGCGAGCGAGGAAAAATATATATACTCTTTTTATGGTAGGTGATAACTCTTCATCAAAGTACATGATGGGCCCTCGCTTGCCGAATTCATTTGCTTCCCAAATCCATCTTGTATGAATATCGTACAAGCGAGCGTAGCGAGCGAGGAAAAATACTCCTTTTCATGGGTAGAAGTGAAAGTTCTTCACCAAAATACACGATGGGCCTTTAAGATACCTATTGTGATATATTGGTCACCTCTCCTACCTAATCTATTTGCTTTCAAAGACCATCCTGTATCTAAATATTATACGAGCGAGCGCAGCGAGCGAGGAAAAATATATTTACTCTTTTTTATGGTATAGAGGTGATAATTCTTCAACAAAAATACACGATGGGCCCCAAAATATCTAAATTATATATTTGTTTATTTCATTGGCAAATGTGTTTGCTTTCCGAAAACATCCTGTATCTTAATATAATACGAGCGAGCGCAGCGAGCGAGGAAAAATAGGCTCTCTTTCGTGTTACCAGTGTTATTCGTCGTC
>JAPZVO010000216.1:0-60675 GCA_029962745.1 Echinometra lucunter | reverse complement strand
ATGCATAGCACTGTGAAACATAATTATTTGTGGCAATTTCAACAAGCGATTAAGTAATTCGCGCCTTTTGGGTAAGAAATGTAGCATGGGATGATTGTTCATTATTTTCTTTGTGAGATTAATTAAGTTACAAGAAATATCTATGTGATTTAAGATCTTAAGTGAAATGACAGAATGGTACTAAGAAGGGATATCCACGTTTGATGTTTTGCTTATGCTAACACAATTTTCTAATGAATAATCTTTTTAAAAGTTGTAAATTCCGAAACGTATGGATGAAATAATACAAAAGGTCGAGAAATAGATCGAATTAACGATTAAATTCTTCCTTACGTTTGAGGACAATAATATTGAAGCATTTCGTTCACGTATACCACGCTTGATTGGAGTAGGGCAGGGGGGGGGGGCTTATGAAGAGGAATGTGCATATTTAAATCGTGCACTCGTGTGGAATGTATTGGTCAGCTACTCATGTTATTAACCCAGTTTTTTTCCCACCATCGTTTTACAAAGCCCGTTCCGCGGTGTGAAAACGAGGGCAATGCGCGCATACCCCACCAGCACCATAACCGTTATTTCCAAATGGCCAAAGAAGGGCATTCAAGTAGACAGTATTTTCATAGAAAATATTTGAATATATCGCACTCCCCATCATTTCTATATTTCAATATTCGTACCTGAAACATGTCACTGAAAACATTTCCAAATTGACATACCTTGACATCTTTACTCTGACATTTTACCTCTGACATTTTTACCTCTGACATTTTACCTGGCACCAAATTTTTTCCCTACCGTTACTGCGTAAAATTGCAGAACTTCACTCAGGAAGCGACTAGTGCGAGAGGCTATTATCAATATAGAGAATATGATTTACGCAGTACACCCGCACTACGCATGCGCGTGGACTTAGTTCGTCGATCGCGTCGGCTTGCAATGCATGTGATATGGGCTAGCTGCGTACACATAATGTAAGCTAGATTTGAAGAAAAATAACTATATCAAAAGTCACTCATACTTTGTGGTAGAGAATTATGAGAGGTTTATATAGTTTTGGATGGAATTGTTCATGTATGAAGTGCAGCTGACACCGCGATAGTTGGTTGATGAACGCCCGAAGCTTCGGGCGAAAAGCATAGTGACACCTTTATATTCAGCCATGCTTTCAGCGTAAGTATTCGTACTAGGCCTACTACTACTACTAGTTGGAGACGTCAGAAGTCCACGCGCATGCGTACTGCGTGTGCTCTGTGTAGCCTCTCGCACAAGTCGCTTCCTGAGTGAAGTTCTGCAATTTTACGCAGTAACGGTAGGGAAAAAAAGACGCCCCGGGCATGCTGGGCATGCTTGCAAAGGGATCTAGCTTGAAATATGCACCTCACTCTTTAAATGCACGTAATAATAGTTCCAGGACCTGTCCTCTCTTCCCCATACTTTCTCTTCTCACTTTCTTTCTTTCTTTCTTTCTCTAGGGCTTATTCTCCTTTTCCTCTTCTTTTCTCTGCTTCTTCTTCTTCTTCTTCTCTGCAATCTTCTTCTTCTTCTTCTTCTTCTTCTTCTTCTTCTTCTTCAATCTCTTCTTCTTATCTCTTCTTCTTCTGCTTCTGTCTCAATCTTCTTCTTCTTCTTCTTCTTCTTCTTCTTCTTCTTCTTCTTCTTCTTCAATCTTCTTCTTCTTCTTTTTTTTCTTGTTTCTTCTTTATTATTGAATAAATGATAAGGGGTGGTCCCCCCACCCCCGGCGTCGCGGCCCATTGTTTGTAACAATGCGTTGTTTTTGCAATGATTGTAAAATGCTAGATGGCGCTCAACCACTTACGGCGCGAAGGTAGATTCAAGAAGTCCAAAACATTCTTTTGAAACGAAATCGTTGTGTGTCTACAAATGTATGGATGTCTCTAAGAGATCTTGTTGTATTAGTTATGATATCAAGATTTATATCAAGCAAGTGCAAATAATTTACCGTTCTGGAAGATGTTTGTTCATACATTATACGTCGCGAAAGTAACCGAATACTGCTTGCGATTAGATCTTTAAGTTTCAAGTCTATAATCATCGACCAAAGCAGTGTAGGAATTATCATTTTTTTTTTTAGGGGCTATTTTTTTTTTTTTTACATGGTGCTACCACTGAACTATCTTGGGGCTATTTTTCTTATTAAGGGGCTACTTTTTGTCGCACATCTGTAACTTTTTAAAGTATCCGTTGGCATTCTTAGACTCACTAAATGCATAAAAGCACAGAACATTTATAACTGTAAACTGTGTTAGATTGGGGATTTTGTACTATCAAATGTTCAAAGTAGTAACTCAAAGTGATCACTGAATGATATGTTAGGATCACACGCCCGGCCACACTAGAAATATCTGCAGTCACAGACATGTACAGTCACAGCAGGGAGTCAGAGAGCCCTCATTGCAAGGCAATCTTTTGTGAAAAAAAAACAAACTAGTTTTCATATTCTAGAATACCACTTCATTCCACAAAAGCTAACGGAGACAGCCAAATATCACATTTAAAGTAAGTTCTAAATATATAAATACCCTTTTTCAGATACTTTTGGGCGATATTACTTGTTGAATTTCGATCATCTCACAACCGACCTCGAAAACTTATATGTGTGGGACTGAACTCAGAAATTAAGCCGTTTTTTTGTGATTCAGACTCATTTTGAGGTGATAATTTTCTTGATAAATATACAGAGGCATCTGACACTATCCTTGACTAAATATCATCACTGAAAAAACCGCCGGATGGCATATTGGGGGATTCTAGGATGATATTTTGGGGGAGACGAATGGAAAACTGTGTGGTAGTAGAATGTTGACAGTGAACTGCGCATGAGCTCTATGCATGTATTGCGCAATATGCACAGGCTAGACTTGCAATATCGCGAGGTACGGTTCGCATGGTTGCAATTTCATAGCGACCGACACTCCTCGATTCGTATCAATCGGACACAAAACCGCGATGCTTGTGAGGTACTATACTTCATGAAATCATAAAGGTTTACTCGCTCAGAAAAAACTGTTAAGACTTTCAAAAGGGGGCATATATTGGGGCGACTCTGAAATAATAGTCGCCCCAAAGCATTAGATTTCTGAGAATTTTAGGGGCGATTCGGGCTGTCATGAGGGCGAGATCGCCCGTCGCCCTCGTGTATTTCGACGTTGGACCCAAAGGGGATCGATGGTTTAGATTTTGGTGAATTCATTTACTGCAAAAAACACACCTGAAAGATTGTTTTCACTTTCCAGCTAAGGGCCTTTTAATTGTTTTATCATCAATTTTACCCCTGGGTCGGGAGGGGGAGTATCCCCCATCCCTGGAATCTTTGACGTTCCTTTGTCACTGTTCTTTGTCTTCTCCTTCTTTTCTTACCTTCATTCACCTGTTTCACTTCTCTTTTTTTTTTCCCCGCTCCCATCGCACATCCTCAAGGCATGGGGTGTCGAAGTCGAATGGGTAAACCAATACGATTTTTTTTTTTACAATTGAAAAAAATACTATTGAACTCGCAATATTGTTTTTAAATTTTTTTATTGAAGTAATGTTTTGAATATTTACACCCCCTGACATGAACCCCTTGACCATAACCCTCCCCCTTTCAATTTCTCGGAAAGTCCCCCCCCCCTCCCCCAGTCAATTAACCCAGGGGATAATTTTCCAAAGAGCATTTGTCCAGAGGCAATATCGGGGACGGGGGGGGGGGGTGGTGGCAGTGGTCCTAAAATAATAATATAATTTCATGTGTAGTAGCCTCGTTGGATACATGTATATTGAAAACATTCTACGGAAAATGTGAAATACAATGAAATATGCATAACATTATGTGTATTGTTGGGATTGTTTCAGTCTACAAGATTTCGTTCTTGTATTTACGTTGAAGTGAGACTGTAGTCTTGTGATTATGTATACAAGCAAGGAATTTATATGCACATTTGGGTATTCCCATTTTATTCAGAATCAGTGAGAGATTTGGAAGAGACTGAGAGAGAGAGAGAGAGAGGGGGGGGGGATAGGGGAAATATGAAAAGGCGGGGGGAGAGGGAACATTGACAACGAAGGGGTCAGAGGGAAGCAAAAATCTTAATTTTCTTTCATATTACGACATTCATAATTTGTTTTCTTCTACTTCCTCCTTCCTTGAAAAATATGCACATCCGTCCAATCTTACACATAGTGTACACCTCTCTCACATCAATCCATCCATCCATGAAGTCCACTTCTGTGTAGAACCGACCCCCCCCCCCCCCAAAAAAAAAAAAAAAAAAAAAAACTTAAAAAAAATGGATTTTTTTAGCTTACCTAGTTGAGACAAGTAAACTGCTGTTCCAATCTTTGTAATTTCCAAATGGAATTGACGATTGAAAAGTTTCTTCGATGTTTAAAACTTCATGAAGAAGAAAATATTCAGAATAATCTGCTTGTAATTAGTGCTTCAGGTGCGGCCAAGATGGCATCTAGTACCATCGCATTTCAAACAACCGCGCACCAGGAACTGATTTGGCTTATAATTTCAATGGCAATGGTACACATGCATGCACGAATGTTTAGAATTATGACAAACGGCCATAAATTATGGTGGTTTCGGAAACCACTCGTTCATTCGACGCACGTACGCACTGCCACTTGTGTGTGTGTACAAAGAATGGAGGTTGAAATAGGAAACCATTGCGTGTGACTGAATAAAGCACTGTTGTACAAGTGAACGGTGGTTTCATATTTCACGATAATTATGCCTGACAAGCCCGGGGGGGGGGGGGGGTACTCGACCCCAAAAGTGGTAGGTATGTGCCGAGGGCGAGACAAAAAACGGGGGCTTTGGAACGGGCTTATTGTGAAAAGGAGGGTCTTCGGAACGGGCTTCGGAACTACAAATGTTTGTGAAAACGGGGGTCTTTGGCACGGTTCGCCTGCGTATGAGTGCGTACGTATCCCTATGGAACGGGCATACGTGCATGCAGCTAGCCCGCTAGCCTTTAGCCAAGGCACTTGATGCTGTTATTTCCCTAAACGCGCCTGAATACATAGACTAATCGCACGCCTCGTTCCACTGATCACTCCATAAATTCCACACTGTTTAGTCTATTTTTCAAACCTTGCTTGGCAGACATGCAGCGCGCTAGGCCTTGCCCAAAGGCTACTAGCCCGGCGCCGATTTTTTTTTCCGTACATGGAAACGCAAATCCTCCTTGTGCGCATGTGCGTGGACTTGATTTCTTGCTGGACCTTTCCATAGGCAATCTACGCAATCCCATAGACTGTCACGTACGACTCATTGACGATGGTTTGTAGTCTTCTCGCGCAGACCCTATCAGTGATACTTTTGCGTTCGCGCAGGCACTGATTTTATCTCCTTCCCCAATAATGCTCATTCTTTCTCTCTCTCTAATGTGCTTGCACTCTCGCTGTCACTCTGTATTAGTACTACTAGTACTTATTTCAAATGTTCTGCTGAGGGCCATAAAGCCATTTACTAAAAGCACAACAAATGCCCTCCTGGCTCTCAACCAACTATGAGATCGATGTTGCTTGTACGAGTGCTACATAGTGAGGGGAGTCTACAGTTGGAAAAGTATTGAGTCAAAATACTAAATGTATAGTTAAAAATATTATTGTATTTCCATGTGTAAGGAACAGGTATCCATCACATCATTAGAAACATACAGGCCTTTAACAAAAAACAACAACAACAGCTTAAACAATAAAGAAAGAGGATGGCAGCTCAGAAAGTTCCGTACCTCTTCTCTGCCAAAGCCGAATATAAGATTAATCAGGCAGCTTAAGATTGCAATCGGTTGCATTATCTGCACATCAGTTTTATGTTCATTTCAGTAAAAATTATGTTTTCTCTAATTTTCGTTTATAAAAGTACAACCACAAACACCACACCGACTACACATTAAATGTAGGCCAGTAATATATGCCTACATAACAAAAAATTATATTAGAAAGGCAATCTAAGAGTTGTATTTTACATCGAATGAGTGTTTTTGACAATGAAGAACATGAAATAGTCAATTGCTTCGTGTTCAATGGCTGCAGAATTGGGCAGCACGATTAGTGTTATAGATTTCCAGGGATCATCCTTCTTAACCACTTTTGAGTTCACTGCACTGGCTTCGTTTGAAACAGAGAATGATTTTTTTTTTAATTACTTGTGTTTGTGTACAAAATACTTAATAATCAAGCTCCAAAGTAATTGGGTAATTGTTTGAATTTATACACACCCACCAGAGCACTGAGGTCAGCCAGTGATCCTCTTCGTCTTACACATTCAGTTACTCGTAGCATTAGCTGGTGATAGGACATTTACTGTGTCAGCTTCAAAAAACTGGAATGATTTGCCACTCACAATTAGACAGTCTCCATCAATTACAATATAAAGAAAGGCATTGAAAACCCATCTATTTTGCAGTTTGTAGTTTAGGATTTTCATATGATTAATTTCGTAATTATAACTACATCTATTTGTACTGTTTGACTTATTGTAAGCGCTTTGGGCCTTATCGGAAAAACGCAGTATAAATGGTAAATAATAATGATAAAATGTACTCGGCGGTTATAATATAAACGTTAAAGTGTCTTTTTTTTAATCTTTTCAATTCAACTGTAATAGAAAAAATTGTACTAATGATATTATAAAAATGCGTACAAAATAATAACTATCTACCAACCTACAACAACAACAACTACTACTACTACTACTACTACTACTACTACTACTACTACTACTACCACTACTACTAGTACTACCACTACTACCACTACTACCACTACTACCACCACTACTACTACTACTACTACCGCTAATACTACTACTACTACTGCCACTACTACTACTACTACTACTACTGCCACCACCACTACTACTAGGCTACTACTACTATACTACTACTACAACTAGTACTACCACCACCACCACTACTACTACTACTACTACAGCTGCTACTACCACTACTGCTACTACTACTACAACTACTGCTACTACTACTGCTGCTACTACTGCTACTACTGCTGCTACTACCACTACTACTACTACTGCTACTACTACTACTAGGCTACTACTACTACTACTACTACTTTTACTACTAGTACTACTACTACTACTATTACTAGGCTACTACTATACTACTACTACTGCTACTGCTACTACTACTACTACTACTACCACCACCACTACTACTACTACTACTACTACTACTACTACTGCTACTGCTACTACTACTGCTACTACTACTGCTACTACTGCTACTACTACTGCTACTGCTATTGCTACTATACTGCTACTACTACTGCTACTACTGCTGCTACTACTACTGCTACTACTAGCGCACACCAACAAAAGTTATTGGCATAGCCTGTCTTAGAGTTGTAATTTGCATCAAAAGAATGTTCTCGACTTACTAATTCTTTTCAATCACCTGCAGTACTAAAAAAATAGTATCCTCCAGACTGCTATAAATTATCCTTTGGATTGTGTGGCATTGAACACTAAAATTTGGAAGAATAATTACTACTTAGCAAAAAAAAAAAAGAAGAAGAAAAAAAAAATTCAGCGAGGGTAGAGTAGCCCCATATTGTTAAATTTATCTACAATGGATGGCAACAGAGTTATAATTTATTATAGATCTAAGCCTATGTACCTACTTTTTTTTTTGGGGGGGGGGGGGGGCTTCGAGCACTAAGCACAATTCTGTGTAGGTCTATCTACAATTGTTTGTTTACTCTTGAATTAATGCTGTCATGATTTGTTACCGCACAGATTCATAATTTCAGGTGTCGGATATTTACCTTTAAGTGTTTGCACGCATGAATTTATTTCTGCAGGTTATAGGCCTTTTGGGGTCTGCCCTTCTGCGCTGCTTTGTTAAAAGGAAGCAAGTGACGTGATTATCTAAATTTCCCTAAATTTTAGTTGATATTTCATATTTCATCTAATATGAAAAATGAAAAATGAAATAATTCATTCTTATCATTTATGTTCATTCACAAAGTAAAACGTATAATAAACAATGATATAGTGTATATATGTTAAACTAAATTGTTTGTATGATTATATTCATACAAATGTCATTGTAGGCCTACTTCTTTTGGAAATGAATAAATATGATTTTGACAATTTAAATATGCTTTTCCTCCAGGCCAAATTTTATACATAAACACCTGCTTGTGAGATATGCTAGATCTTTATGCTATGGTGTATAGTAGTAGTAGTAGTAGTAGTAGTAGTAGCAGCAGCAGCAGCAGTAGTAGTAGTAGTAGTAGCAGTAGTAGTAGTAGTAGTAGCAGCAGTAGTAGTAGTAGTAGTAGCAGCAGCAGTAGTAGTAGTAGTAGTAGCAGCAGCAGTAGTAGTAGTAGCAGTAGTAGTAGTAGTAGTAGCAGCAGCAGCAGCAGTAGTAGTAGTAGCAGTAGTAGTAGTAGTAGTATTAGTAGCAGCAGTAGTAGCAGCAGCAGTAGTAGTATAGTACTAGTAGCAGCAGCAGCAGCAGCAGTAGTAGCAGTAGAAGTAGTAGTAATAGTCACAGTAGTAGTAGCCTGTTGTAGCCTTATTAGCAGTAGTAGTCATATTACCCTGTAGTAGTAGTAGTAGTAGTAGTAGTAGTAGTAGTAGTAGTAGTAGTAATAGTAGTAATAGTAGTAGTAGTAGTAGTAGTAGTAGTAGTAGCAGCAGCAGCAGTAGTGGTAGTAGTGGTAGTAGTGGTAGTAGCAGTAGTAGTAGTATAGCAGTAGTGGTAGTAGTAGTGGTAGCAGCAGTAGTAGTAGCAGCAAGTAGTGGTAGCAGTAGTAGTGGTAGTAGCAGTAGTAGTGGTAGCAGTAGTAGTGGTAGTGGTAGTAGTAGTGGTAGCAGCAGTAGTAGTGGTAGTAGTAGTAGTGGTGGTGGTGGTGTTGTTGGTGGTGGTGGTGATGGTGGTGTTGGTGGTAGTAGTAGTAGGTTGGTAATTAGTTATCATTTTGTACACGTTTAAAAAAAAATATATCAGTATAATTTTTTCTGTTGCAGTTGAATTGAAAAGATATTTAAAAAAAACAACAACAGACCCTTTAACGATTATATTTTAACTGCATTGTACATTTCATGTTCTTCATTGCCAAAAACAGTCGATGTAAAATGCAACCCTAAGATTGTCTTTCTAATATACCTTTTTGTTATGTAGGCCTATATTACTGGCCTACATTTAATGTATAGTCAGTGTGGTGTGTGTAGTTACACTTTTATAAACGAAAATAAGAGAAAACATAATTTTTAATTAAATAAATATGAAAATGATGTGGAGATAAGCAACCGATTGCAATCTTAAGCTGCCTGATTAATCTTATATTCTGCTTTGGCAGAGAAGAGGTACTTTCTGAGCTGCCATCCTCTTTCTTTGTTGTTTAAGCTGTTGTTGTTGTTTGTTTTTTGTTAAAGGCCTTTATGTTTCTGGTGGTGTGATGGATACCTGTTCCTTACACTTGGAAATACAGTTATATTTTCAACTGTACATTTAGTATTTTGACTCGATACTTTTCCAGCGTTAGACTCCCCTCACTATGTACCACTCGTACAAGCAACATCGATCCCATAGTTGGTTGAGAGCCAGAATTAAGAGCATTTGTTGTGCTTTTAGTTAATGGCTTTCTGGCCCTCAGCAGAACATTTGAAATAAGTACTAGTAGTACTAATACAGAGTGACAGAGAGAGTGCGAGCACATTGGAGAGAGAGAGAGGGAGAGAGAGAGAGAGAGAGAGAAAGAATGAGCATTATTGAGAAAGAGAGAAAAATCTGTGCCTGCGCGAACGCAACAAGTATCAGCGATAGGGTCTGCGCGCGAAGACTACTCACCATCGTCAATGAGTCGTACGTGACAGTCAATGGGATTGCGTGGATTGCCTATGGAAAGGTCCAGCAAGAAATCAAGTCCACGCACATGCGCACGAGGAGGATTTGCGTTTCCATGTACGGAAAAAAAAATTCGCGTGCAGGACGGCTTAGTAACCGTGCGCAGTGCTCTGTCGTAGAGACACTTTACTACACCACGCTTGACGAACCGAGGGTGGTGAGAATCGAACGCGAGGTACTGGTCAGTATGCGTCGGTTTCCTATAGACAGTGGTCGTGAGGCGGCCATTGGTGCCACGGTGCACCAAAGTATCGAGAAAAGCGATGCGGTTATCGTTCTCGACCTCCATGGTAAAGCGGATGGAGGGTTTGCTGCGTATTCATGAAGCTCAAAAGGTCATTGGCGGTAGACCGTTGCGTAACAATGAAAGTATCGTCGACATACCGTTTCCATACTCTGGGCGCACACTCGTCAGGACAAGCTTCCAGCGCTTGTTCTTCAAAGTTCTCCATGTACAGATTGGCAACGACAGCGGAAACCGGGCTACCCATGGCCGCTCCTTCCTGTTGTCCGTAATACTCTCCGTTGTACATGAAGTACGTGGATTTCAAGACGAATTCCAAGAGTTTGGCGACCTGCCCGGGGGACAGGCTGGTGCGGGCAGAGAACCCGGCATCAGTCTGCATGCGCTAAAGGGCGACACGGCGTGCGGATTCAATCGGAACGTTAGTGAATAATGACTCGACATCAAACGAAATCATAATCTCATTCTCGCCAATGGTCTGTCGTCTGTCTGTCGCCAAACGTCGCAATCTCCTTTCGTTTGCTACATCGTGTGACAACTGATTCACTCTAGTACTACTCTCTCATCTGGATACCACGATGATCAACATGTTCCGATCTATTGATCCTTACATTTGTTTTAAACATAAGAGGTGAATTGTAAAGGCATCATAAACTCTGTTTTGTTTCTGCTTCAAATTGATGTGTAAAACTATTCCCGTGCTATCTGTATGTTACTTACATGATATTTTTTTTCTTTACTACCGTAGTTGTTATTATGCCTATGTATTGCAAAATAGAACATTCATGTACATACATGTATATACTTCTGTCTCTCTTCTTTGTAAATAGGGTCCCGATTAAAAGCAACCTTGCTTTTTAAGGATTACTTCCATGTTGTTGTTTTAAGTTGTATCTTTAATGCTAGGTTATATTGTATTGATGCTTTCTTTTGAACATTTCGATAATTTTAGTGGTCAGTTAATGCAACGAATGACTAAAAATATACAAGTCATCTCCAATCTACCTGAAATCCTACACATATCTTCAATCTTAGGGTCTTAATATTATTTTGTGAAATATCAAGATCAATATTTGTTCAAATCTGTTTAAATCCCTTAATAAGCAGGCACCTCAATATCTACGTGATTGTTTGACCCTATACACCCCTCGCAGGAATGTACGATCCTCCAGCGACCCACTCCGTCTTACAAATAACATCACACGGAAACTTGCTGGAGTTAGAACTTTCACTATAGCTGCATCGAAATATTGGAACAGGTTACCTTTGATACTCAGGCAATCATCATCTGTCCCTTCATTCAGAAAGGGACTTAAAACATTTATTTTTGCTAACCCATATTTGTAGAATTGTATGTTTTTATTTTAAATTTCTGTGTAATTTTCTTGTAAGCGCTTTGGGCCATCTTGGGAAAAGCGCAGTTTATAAATACTACTACTACTACTACTACTACTACTTCTAATAACAATATTATAAAAAGATGCATCTCTTTAGTTCTGTGTGTTTATATAATGTATCATCGTACAGGGTAGGCCTATGTAGCACTCTTCAGCTTTGGTTTTCATGTTTCTCCTTTCTTTTGTTACTGATAATGGACAGAAGCCAAACCTGTACTTCTGCAATTTATATGTACATCACTATGAACATGACGGACAAAGAAAGCGGACAAGATAAGCAACCTTTCATTCTACCCATCACAATGGGTCTGGTAGTCAAAAGAACATCCCTTCACAGCTATTATGTTTAATCAGTAGTTCCAGGTGAATATGCATGTGACACCTGTCCCACGTATTTCAGATAATAGCAGTGAAGGGATGTTCTTTTGACTACCAGACCCATTGTGATGGGTAGAATGAAAGGTTGCTTATCTTGTCCGCTTTCTTTGTCCGTCATGTTCATAGTGATGTACATATAAATTGCAGAAGTACAGGTTTGGCTTCTGTCCATTATCAGTAACAAAAGAAAGGAGAAACATGAAAACCAAAGCTGAAGAGTGCTACATAGGCCTACCCTGTACGATGATACATTATATAAACACACAGAACTAAAGAGATGCATCTTTTTATAATATTGTTATTAGAAGTAGTAGTAGTAGTAGTAGTAGTAGTAGTAGTAGTAGTATTTATAAACTGCGCTTTTCCCAAGATGGCCCAAAGCGCTTACAAGAAAATTACACAGAAATTTAAATAAATTACATAACATACTTTGACTATGGGTTGAGAAAATGTGTAACTTCAAAGAAAATTGAGAAAATGTGAAATTTTATGTACAAAGTGAATGGAGAGCTGCTCGCATATGATGTCATCAGTGTTGCCAATTTGCAGAGCCGAGAGTAATTTACTAGAAAATATAAATGAGTGTAATTTTCTTATTCTTTGACCGATTTTGCTCATTTTTTTTAATGCTGTTCAAATTCATCTCCTCTCATTGAAACTGTGAAACTTCTGGGGTGTACTTTAACTTTAAACGTAGAAGAGAGTTGGGACAACTGTCCCACGGACAAATATTTCCTTACAAATTCTATTTCTAAATTTATATTTGAAATATAAGTTTTTAAAACTAATAAGGTTTTATTATTTTTTGGCCGAAAGTGTGAGGTGTGGGGGAGCCCTGCCAGCCCCCTCCCCCTCCCCCTCCGCTTCCGCTGCCCCTGAATTCTGATTATAGATATTATCAAAGGTATTATTACACATTGTCATTGTCAGACGGTCTCTCAGGTCTTTGTAAATGCTGTTTATAATGAATAGGTTTAAATAACAGTCATTAAAGGTTGTGATAAATCTATATTTTCCAGATATTCTGATAGTGTCTGCAAAGGAGTTAACGAAAATTAATGTTTATATTTCTACTTTGAGAAGTCTTATTCCCAATAAACATGATAAGTTATCCTAAAACATAAGCACTGTGAAAAAAAAAATGGGCAAATGCATTGTCCAGCGTTGAACTTATAGTGAACCCAACGAATTTTTTAGGCAATGTTTCGCCCAAGGTAATGCATTTCCCAACATATTGGCTTTTGCCTTTGGGTAGCTGCAAAATGCCTTCTATATTGCTCGGTTGCTGGTCAAATCTTTTTACCCATCATTTTTTTGTTTTACCAACCAGAGACGTCGACCATGGGGGGCAGGGGGGCAGTTGCCCCCCCCCCCCCCCCCCCAATAATTTCCAAACCAAAAAAAAAAAAAAAATGAAAAAAGAAATTTTTTTTGGAGGGGGTAAAGATATCATTTTGCCCCCCCAATAATTTCCAAATCAAAAAAAAAAAAAGGAAAAAAGGGAAAAGAAAAAATAAAGAGAAAAGAAAGGAAAAGGAAGGAAGTGAAATGAAAGCGTAAAACAAGAGAAAAGAAAGAAAATGGGAAACTGGGAAGCGCTCGCTCGCATTTAAGTATCCTAACCAATGCCGATGATAATTACTATTCTTATGAAAGGAAATCGGTTTGCATCTTGTGTTTCTATCTAATGTTATACTATTCTTCTACTCATAGGAAGTAATATAACCAAACGAGATATCACTCCTAGAAATTGAGCGGTCAGTTGACCTAAAAATAGATAAACATTCAGGAGACAACGGCCTGGATAAAAAGAAAAAAAAAACGCAAAACAAAAACATATTTTTCGTTAACTCGCTCGTTACTCTCTGATAAAAGCTAAATACAAGATGATTTCGGGCAGCAAGTAGCTTATTATAGCAGCGAGATTCCAAAATATCATCATATTTGGGCAGCTAGGTGGTTGACAAAGATTTTGGGACGAATCCACATAATTTTGCCGGGATCGGTCGTTGACTTTGCTCGCTATGGTAGAAACAGAATGGATTCGGACTGCAAGCGAGGTAGATAAAACAGTGTCATATTCGGCACACAGGTTATCGGATGTATTATTTAGACATCATACAGGCATGACAGGTTTATAGTGTATTCTGATGATAATGATGATAATAATATTCCGTTCTTGTATAGCGCATATCACATTTTATCACATTATTATGATGACGAAATAACACTTCTATCATATGGAAAAGGGTATATTTTTCCTCGTTCGCTGTGCTCGCTCGTTTCATATTAATGGTTTTGAAAAGCAAACGATTCGGTGAGATGAGACCGAATAGATAATGTAGATGTTTCATTGGCTCACAGCGTAATTTTCCAAAGGGTTTACTACATCTACCATGAAAAACAGTGTGTGCTTCCTCGCTCGCTTCGCTCGCTCGTAATATTAAAAAAACAGAGTGGTTTGGAGGGCAGCAACAATGGACCAACGATGTGACAAAGTAGAGTTCATATTTGGCAGCGAGGTAAACATATACATATATATTAGGTATCATTTATGCCTATTTGATAACTAAACCCTTCTCTCATAACAAGAAATTTTTTTTTGCTCGCTCGCTTCGCTCGCTCGCAAAATTGAAAAAAAAAAAGCAGGATGTTTCACATAGTAAGTTGCCCAATTTCCCCAATTTGAAAATGCTTCACGTTGATATAAGCCTATGTTTTATATGTATATATATATATATATATATTTATATATATTTATATATATATATATATATGTATATATGTATGAGGAGAATATGTAGGAGGAGAACAGGTGCTGTCCCATCACAGAAGCTCGACGTCAATAAGCTTCAATCACCAATATGTAGAGAAAAATATCAAGAAGCACTAATCTGTTAGGAGAGTCTACGGTCTGGAGATTTCGCTGTTGCTGTTCTAGGACACTAGACCAATTCAGATGAACTCTAGATTTAAAGGGTGGGGCCAGGCTGCGCATCCTGTACTCCACCTTAAAACTTCAGTGCGCAGGCAGGAAGACTCAGCTTACTGCAACCAAGAAGTCCTGCAGCGCTGAGAAAGGGGCGAATCCGGCAGGTGTAAGATGACGCTGGCAGCCGCAGTTCCAATCTTACATGCAGGGGCATAGGATATTGGTCGTCTCGATGTTGACCCGGAGATGACAACATCACCCGGCACACCCTATGTGACCAAGCAGTCCTGTTTAGGGAGAGCTCTGCTTGCTCCAAGCCGGAGAGGGGCCTAGAAAAGGTGGCCTAAAGAAATGCTCATCTCCAATATACTCAGTTGGTTTACCACGGCCAACGGGCATCTTACCTTGTGGTCGAAATCAAATGAGAGCAAAAAAAGTTATCAACATACTCTAAAATGAAGAACATGAATCTTGCTTGTTGGAATGTTAGGACCTTACTAGACAACAATGCTACTAATCGCCCACAACGAAGATCTGCACTCCTAGCCCATGAACTTCGTAGACTTGATGTAGACATAGCAGCCCTTAGTGAGGTTCGCCTCCTCGAGCAAGGTAGCTTAACTGAACATAATGCTGGCTATACACTATACTGGTCTGGCAGACCGTCAGGCAGTCGTCGAATTCATGGCGTTGGTTTAATGATCAAGAACTCTATCGCTTCCAACCTTTCAAGTTTGCCAGTTGGTCACTCTGAACGCATCATGTCTTTACGTCTGCCTCTGCTCGGGCAGGAACATGCAACCATTGTGAGTGCTTATGCTCCAACCCTCGATGCCGACCTATCAGACAAAGACAACTTCTATGCAGGCCTCCGGCTTATCATTGAACGTACTCCACCAAAGGATAAGCTCGTGATCTTAGGTGACTTCAATGCCAGAGTTGGCAAGGACTATCAAACCTGGAAAGGAATCTTGGGAAGACATGGTGTTGGCAAATGCAATGACAATGGCCGCCTGATGCTAGAACTCTGTGCTGAAAAGCAACTGACTGTGACCAATACCCTCTTCCAGCAGAAGGATCGTTACAAGACTACATGGATGCACCCGCGTTCTAAGCATTGGCACATGATCGATTTCATCCTTGTCAGGGGCGTAACAGGTACCTGTTATCAGGGGGGGGGGGGGGCAGAGCCCAAAATTTCCCGGTAACTAGTCTATGTCTAGAATCTGTGGCGTAGCTAGGACTGCATTTTAGGAGGACGGTAGTGCTCCACCGGCGTAAATCCAATTAAAGGAGTGGGGGATGAAAAACTTTTTTAACGATTTTTTTCCCTCTCACACACATTTTGATATCTTTTTTGCGAACGAAGGAAGCGAGCGAGCTGAAAATAATCACTTTTTTGCTTTTGAATCGCATTTTCGAATAAAAATTCAAAAATATGACGAAAGAGCCTTGCGAGCGAGCCAAAAAATAACCACTTTTCTCGATTTTAATCGCATTTTTTGATGGAAATCCTAAGATTTTGACGAGCGAGCGGAGCAGGCGAGCCAAAAACAACCACTTTTTGTTTTCAGTAGCATTTTCAAATAGAAATTCTAAAATATGATGATTGTTTATGACAGATATATATTCAAAATTTTTACTAACTGATTAATAATTAAAATATATTTTCTTCTTTAAAAAGTGTGTCTGCATGACGGGAAATTTGTACATACCATCCCCCCTCTCCCCCATGTGGGGGTGATAGATCCCCCACCCCCGGAATTTACACCAAGAGGGGAGGGTGCAGAGAAGGGGGAGTTTTCCCCCTCCCGCGCGAAGCGCGGAAGCTCCGACGTTTCTTTACATTGTTAGTTGTCGGTAATTAAGTCTATTTTCTGCGGCGCAACTAGGATTTCATTTTAGGAGGAGAGTAGTGCTCCCTAGGAGGGAGGGTGCAGGGAGGGGGGAGTTTCCCCCCTCCCGTGCAAAGCGCGGAAGCTCCGACATTTTTCGCTGTCAGTTCCCACTCTTCTTACGCTCTCTGCCTGTTATCGGGGGGGGGGGCATACGCATAGCCTTAAATTTCCCGGTAATTAAGTTTAGAATCAGTGAGGTAGCTAGGATTTTCTTTTAGGTGAACGATAGTGCAAAGCGCGCTCCCTAGGCATGCTAGGGGAAGGGTGCAGGGATGGTGATTTTCCCCCTCCCGCGCGAAGCGCGAAGCTCTGACGTTTCTTTGAATTGTTCGTTGTCTGTTCCCGGTCTCATACATTCTCTGCCTGTTATCGGGGGGGGGGGGGGGGCAGAGCCGAAAATTTCCCGGTAACTAAGTCTAGAAATAGAATATGCGGAGATAAGCCCGCACCGCGAGTTGCTTGTTGCGAAGCCTTTAGCGGGTCGGGCCCAGGGTTCTGGCTAAGGGGACCTGATGGGGGTCTACAGGGAAAGCCACTGCGGGGGTCCAAGGAGTAGAGCAGCCGGAAACTCCGGGGTTTGGTACTAAATTTTCCCTCATTTCTTTTGTTTCCCTTTGCTTTCTTCTTTTTCCCCCTTTCCCTCTTTCCCTCTCTCTCTTCTTCTTTCTCCCCTGTCTCCTTTTTTCTTTCCCTTTCTCCTTCTTTCTTTTCCTTTCTTCTTCTTTCTTTTCCTTTCTTTTTCTTCCTTTCCCTTTCTCCCTTCCTTTTTCTTCCTTTCCCTCCTTTTCATTTTTTCCCGGTGGTTTGGTGGATTTTCCCGCTGAAATCCTTCAGGGGGGGCACTCTGCCCCCCTGCCCCCCCGGCTGTTACGCCACTGATCCTTGTAAGACAACGTGATGTGAAGGATATCCTACACACCAG
Source organism: Echinometra lucunter (assembly GCA_029962745.1). Taxonomy (NCBI): domain Eukaryota; kingdom Metazoa; phylum Echinodermata; class Echinoidea; order Camarodonta; family Echinometridae; genus Echinometra; species Echinometra lucunter. Next base: position 43,017 of record JAPZVO010000216.1, on the reverse strand, counting down.
AGTCATGCGCAGTGCTGACTGCAATACAGACCACAGACTTGTTCGCAGCAAAGTGAGGTTCCACCTGAAGCCCAAGCCCAGGAGGAGAACAGGTGCTGTCCCATCACAGAAGCTCGACGTCAATAAGCTTCAATCACCAATATGTAGAGAAAAAATATCAAGAAGCACTACAAGATCATCTTGGAGACTGCGATCCAAGCCCCAATAACGATCCTGAACAGATGTGGGAACAGATAAAAAAAGGCAGTCCTCCACACTTCTAACGAAGTCTTGGGACCTTGCCCTAAAAGAAGTAAAGACTGGTTTGATGAGAATGATGAGGAAAATTCCAATTTTGTTAGCTAAGAAGAGATCGGCTTTTCAATCCCACCTGGCCGATCCTTCATGCGACAGAAAGAAAGCGGCGTATCGTCAAGTTTGTAGCTTGGTCCAGCGCAAGCTCCGCAACATCCGAAATAATTGGTGGAAAGAAACTGCCAAGAGAATTCAACTCTACGCCGACAACGGCGACACAAGAAACTTCTATGAAGCACTTAAATCAGTTTATGGACCAACCTTTCAAGTGCAATGTCCCTTAAGAAGCGCTGATGGAAAATCATTATGTACAGACAAGGAGTCCATCCTCAATCGTTGGTCAGAACAATTTGAATCACTTTTCAATGCCAACAGGCAAGTATCGGCAGATAAGTAACATCACTCGGCAGCCTCTCCAAGAAGAACTTGACAGGTACCCATCTTTACAAGAGGTTGAGAAGGCTATCAACCAAATGAAGTGTAACAAAGCCCCTGGAGTTGATGGAATCCCTCCAGAAGCCCTGAAGTATGGTGGCCCTGTTCTCCACTCCAAACTCCATGAACTTTTCAGGGTCTGCTGGGAGCAAGGCAGGATTCCTAGTGACTAAAGGGATGCTGTAATCACCACCCTTTACAAAAATAAGGGCGAAAAGGCAGATTGTTCCAACTATCGTGGTATCACCCTCTTATCCATCGCTGGGAAGGTTTTAGCCAGGATTCTGCTGAATAGGCTTCAGCCCACCATTGCAAAGCCAAATCTTCAGAGAGTCAGTGTGGGTTTAGGGCCAACAGGAGCACCACAGATATGATATTTGTTCTGAGACAACTACAAGAGAAATGCATCGAACAAAACAAAGGCCTATATGTAACTTTCGTTGACCTCACTAAGGCCTTTGATTCTGTGAGCAGAGAAGGGATGTGGAGGATTCTGGAGAAACTAGGTTGTCCACCCAGATTCATATCCATAGTGAAGCAGCTGCATGTGGGACAACGTGGGCAAGTGAGGTACAAGAGTGACCTGTCTAATTCTTTTGTGATATCCACAGGAGTGAAGCAGGGTTGTGTCTTGGCTCCAACCCTCTTCTCAATTTTCTTTGGTATGATGCTGGAGCAGGCCATGAGAAATATACACGAGGGAGTATACATCCGTTTCCGTGCAGATGGAGGACTCTTCAACCTTAGACGCTTTAAGGCTCACACCAAAACTCAGGAACATCTTGTACGTGAACTGCTTTTTGCACATGACTGTGCTCTAGTAACACACAGCCAGCAGGATTTACAGCGCATCACTACATGCTTCTCGGAATCAGCTCAGTTATTTGGCCCATCTATCAGCATGAAGAAGACTGAGGTACTGTTCCAACCTGCACCTCAAGCGGAATACTCTCCTCCGGTCATATTCATTGAGGGTTCAGGGCTAAATGCTGTCAAGCACTTTACGTACCTGGGAAGTACTATTTCAAATGATGCTAGACTTGACAAGGAAATTGACAATAAACTCTCTAAAGCAAACATTGCTTTTGGCAGACTACGAAGGAGAGTCTGGAATAATCATCACTTTAAAACAGAGTCTAAATTGAGCGTCTATAGAGCTGTTGTCATCTCAACACTCCTGTATGGGGCAGAGTCCTGGACTTTGTACCGGCGCGCCGTCACATACGCCTCCTAGAGCGTTTCCACCAACGATGTCTCCGAAGCATCTTCATGATTTGCTGGCAAGACCGTGTGACAAACGTTGATGTTCTCAAAAAAGCAGGCTTGTCAAGTTTCGAAGCCATCTTCATACAATTGCAGCTGCGTTGGGCTGGGCATGTCTACAGAATGGAGGAAAACCGCCTTCCCAAGATCTTGCGCTTTGGTGAACTTTGCTCCGGCAAGCGGAAGAGAGGTGCACCTCGTAAACGCTACAAAGACTCTCTAAAGTGCAACCTGTCCTTGTGTAACATCAGCCATGATATGTGGGAAGCGCATGCAGTGAATCGAAATGCATGGAGGCAACGCACCAAGAAGGCAGCTGCCTCCTTCGAAGCAGGACGTCGTGCAGCCTTAGAGGAAGGACGCAGAAGGCGGAAGGCCCGTACTTCCACTCAGGATGCTGCCCCCCATGAACAAGTCCATCCATGTCCAAGATGTGGGAGAGTGTGTCTCTCCAAAATTGGACTTTATAGTCACAAAAAATCATGTAAATCTTCCTAATCTTCATAAGATTGTGATAAAGCATAAAATAGTCCTAATTAAGCAGAATGCTTTATCACAATCTTATTCGCAGTGTACCCCTCACCCTCTACTAATCCGATGAGCTAGGTCTAATTTCAACCCGAGGTAATTATATTCATTGTATCATTTCTGAATTACCATATTCCTAAGTTAATCAAATATTATTTCCTTATCATTTCGTTATATATTCTTTACTTATTTGTTATTTCGACATTAATGGTTCAGTTATGTATGATCATTCCTAAAGTTTATTAAGTATCATTTCCGTATCATTTCGGTATATTATTTTGATATTTCATTGTTCAGTTATTCCAATTACGTATTATTTCGACATTATTTTGATATTACTTCTATGTGTATATTATTTTGCCTGTTCGTTTCTTATCTGTTCAGACCTGATGAAGGCCATGTTGGCCGAAAGCTTGCCATAATAAAAGGACATGATCGAGAGCTACGTCAGCTTCATTTCATTTATTTTCTTCCAATGTGTACTAAAATGAAGCACTGCACACGTTTTGCGAGGGGACATCTTTCTCTCTCTCTCTCTCTCTCTCTCTATATATATATATGTATATATATTTATATATGTATAAGTGAAAGTGCTTCGGCCACGTACGTGATGGGTGTTGCATCGTATGTGAAAATTATAGTTGTGACTGAAGAAGGAGGCGGCGGGACGTTGCTAGTATGTTCACTCTGCCTTTATTTAGCCGAGCTTTCGACCCTGTGACAGGTCGTCCTCAGGGCTTGAGATACAAAGCAAAAATTAACCAATTGCAAGCATGCAACAAAACAACGAAATTAAAACAGCATTAAAACACAAATACAAACGTAAATAACAGAAAACGGAGTTAGCAATTGCACAGGCTTTTAAAGTTACAGTTAAATTAAAATCAAAGTCTTCCCTAGACCCCCAGTCACATCTTACCGACGTACCAGAACATTACGTGACATACTTGTTAATGCCAAATCACCCACACCACATACTTCAGACACAGACCAGCAAGAAAACACAGACGCCCAGACAATTTCCACGCTTGTAGATGCGATCGAGGAAGGCGCCCTGCAAAGTAACCACTCAACGACAGACAACAATTCACACATCTCCTCAGACACATACCTTCCAGACACACCATCCACCCAAGCCACAAAAATAGACACCATCTCTGCTAAACGTCGTTTCCACAGATGCAAATAAAAAAAAAATGTATCTTGCACCAACACATCCAAGAAACCAACACGTTCACAAGCACATCCACAAAGAAAACTCATTTCATAACAGACTATATTGACTGCAAATCTTCCTGGTTGATATATTTAATCACATGTAGTGAATGCGGAATGCAGTATGTAGGAAAGACCCAAACATCCCTCTATACCCGCTTGAACAACACACGCTCTGAAATAATCAACCACGACTCGCCCAACCACAAAATCCTACCGTACACCATACACTTCAATCTACCAAACCATTCAGTTCGCAACGTAAAAATCACGGGCATAGAACTGATCAAGAAAAAAGAACCCCACATCATACTGAAACGTGAGTCCTACTGGATCTCCAAACTACACACCTTACGCCCACACGGAATCAGACCCTGAACCCTCTCAGACCCATCCCTAAAGTCCCCCCTCCCCCCCCCCCACCTTAATCCCTACGATGTATAACTATAAAGGTTTGATTTTGCGCATTAGCAAATATATGTTAACGCATGTGTCATGTGTATTTTAACCTTTTTTTTTTCTTTTCTTTTTTTTTTTTTTGCATATACATATGTCGACACAATTCTTTCCAGGCATGTTCCGCCTTGACCCCTACGAAGTATATTAAGGTTTAATTATGTGTATCAGCAAATGTATATTAACGCATGTGTCATGTATTCTTTGCATAAACATAATATATGTTCACATGATTATTTCCAGGCTTGTTTCCACACGCGCACGGGAATAGACGTAAAAAAGTTTTCATTGGTGGCATAATCTTACAAGCCCCCCCCCCCCTCCAAAAATCCTGGCGCCATTTAAATTCGGCGCGCTTAATCACCCCTCCACACCCCACTGCCCACCAATAGAGTTCGGTGCTTTTGCCACCTCCTTCAAAACATAACCCCTCGCCATGTTCATTCGCTAAACAACACACGGCCAAGACACCCCACTTACAAACCCAACTCCTCCCTACTGCCAAAATCCAGGTAACTAGTTAGTATTCCTCTGAGTTATAAGATTTACACTTTCCGTTCGTCTCTTCACTTTGATTGAACGCTTTGATTTTAATTTAACTGTAACTTAAAAAGCCTGTGCAATTGCTAAAACCGTTTTTTGTTATTTACGTTTGTATTTGTGTTATAATGCAGTTTTCATTTCGTTGTTTTGTTGCATGCTTGCAATTGGTTAATTTTTGTTTTGTATCTCAAGCCCTGAGGAAGACCTGTCACAGGGTCGAAAGCTCGGCTAAATAAAGGCAGAGTGAACATACTAGCAACGTCCCGCCGCCTCCTTCTTCAGTCACAACTATATATATATATATATATATATATATATATATATATATATATTGATTTCTCAGGGATCATGAAGCACCAACACCTTTCACCTTTTTATATAAGAAAACTGACGTATTTCAAGTGTTACAAATCTTTGTTCAGATTGCAGATTTTGAATTGTATTGTTTTTATATATGTATTTTGGTTAACAATGAATGAAAAATAATATTTCTCTCTTGATTGATTATATATGTTCATTACAATGTAGAAAAAGTATTGTATTGTCGGAAAATCTGAATAAAGGCCAAATGGCATTAAAAAAAAATCCTGATTACATGACCGTGGGCGATTTCTGTTTGAGCACCCCCTCTGTCGATGATGAACACTCTGTGATCTGCTGGTGAGGGTCGAGCGATGATGTGACCTGATGACAGCACACCACGCAACACTATATTCTGTTTTCACGTGATGATAATCATAATCTTACCATCAGCTGGGTTGACGACGTATATCTTAGACTGATTCCACTTTGCAGCGATGATCATCCCATCCTGGTCAGCAGCAACATCCACCCATGTCATATCACGCGTCGTGTTTCTTGGTATTGTGACGTCATTGATCAGCTTCCATTGTCTGTCATACACACTGATCCATGCAGTCAAACTGTCTCCTGTACAACCTTTGCGCGCTTTAATACTGCATATTACCTTGTCATCATTCAGCAACGCACAGGACGCAACCCGTGATTTAACACTACCGGTTATCACTCTCTGGGTGTGTTTAGTGTCCATATCTAACGTGTGTGTATGTGGGCCAAAAAATAATCTCTCTGTGGTGGTGACATTGGATTCATCTATGCATCCTAAAATTTGCGGAGTTTGGTATATACACTTCTTTCTCCCAGCACCCGTCATAAACCTCACACCCGAGTACTAGTGATATATTTCACCCCACTATCATCCAGTGGCTTGTCTAGTTCATCAGCCACTGATGTGATCACACGATGCCCGTCTTTGACTACATGTTGATCGTCTAACTCTTCGAGTACTGTGTCGACTGTCTGTTTTGTATTCTCTGTGTTTTTTTTGTGTCATCCTGCCATGATTTCTCCAACTCACCAATCTTTCTCTCGGTATCTTCAGCGATGTTCTGAATGTCAGTGTGAAGACTACGTTGTTTGTTGTCCATGTTTTGTCTCTTTTCTCAGCATATTTGTGATTTAGTTCAAGCCTCTTCTCTCTCTGAATTTGTTGTTCAACTTTTGCTCTTGGTTTTTTGGAGTTTTTTATTCTTCTCATCAATCTCCAGGTTGATTTTTGCAGCATCCTCCTATTCCCTGTCTTTGTCTGTTTTCATCGCCTCATCGATAACCAGATCAGCTTCATCTTTCAAAGCTTGAAGGTGATTATCGGTGTCTTGTCTACACTGGCGAAGCTGATCTCCGTTAGCAAGACATAACTTTAATTTGCCCTTTGCCTTCTCTTTGTTCTCTCTAGTTGAGTTTGCCTTCTCTCTGTTGAGTTTAGATCTGTTTGTTTTTAATATCTTCATCATGTTTCTTACAATACTGATATCGTCAATCCTCTTTAGATTTCCGGATGCCTGGTTCTTTGGAGGCGCAGTTCAAACAGAGCTTTTTATTTACTTCCACGAGGTACGTCACATCTGTGGTCGCCTCACAGTCGTCTCCTCCACAGATGTTTTTTTTTGTGATTGATAACGTTTTAAAACGTTTTTGTTTTTGTTTTTGATTTTTTGACGGATATGTGCTTTAAATGAGATTTTTTTTCAAAATCATTTGCAGTAGCATTATAACACTTATAGTAGGCTATTCATATTACAAATTTACCCTTTTTCAGAGTTGGAAGCAAATCATGATTATTGTTTTTAAATGCAAAAATGGATTCATTCAATTTTCAGTCAATTCATTTGTTGTTGTTTTTTTCAACGTGATCGCCCCAAATATAGATGTAGAAAGTAAACAAATTATCGGGTAACCCACTAATCGTATATTGTTTGGAATACAAAAATTCTTACTTGGATACAATTTATTCCCAAAACTACGAGGAAAAAAACAACAACAACACCAAGCATTTTAGTGAGATCTTTCTTTCTTTCTTTCTTTCTTTCTTTTTTCTTTTTTTTTTTTTTTTTTGGGGGGGGGGGAGGACCCGTCAACAAAAACAGCAACATTTCTTTTCATTTTTAACAAAATTACAACAGTAATTTCAAAACAACCAAGGATCTTTACGGCAAGCAGTAGGCAACGGCCCAAGCTCAATGTACAATGTTGTAAACATGCTAGCTCTGGAGTAGTCTCGCCTGATGCCAGTTTGAGTAAATGCAGAGTAGGGCTAATGACATCATTGCACAGACATCATATTATTTCCCCTCAAACTAGAGCTATAACGATTGAACTCCATTATTTTGATTAAGCTTAGAGGTTGTTGTATGGAAAGTAAGGGCTGTTTTCCGCAAGATGTTTAAAGTATACAACAAAGACCACTGAAATACTTTCATCGAACGATTTCATATTTGTTAAATGCAAAGACGAAATATTAAAAATACCGGTTGAAGAGCACATTTATGTGAAATGTTGAAAGGAGTTGCTAATTGTAGAGCACTCCTTCAGCAAAATACACCGCTGTGAGCCCGAGCTTCACGTTTCTAATGGACTTAGCCGTGTCGCTCAGTGAAAACGAGGTCAATGAGATTTTAAGCTTGATTTGAATCATGTCAGCACTGCCTTGTTTAGATCAGATATTAGATGAGAGACATATTAACTTGATTTTTAAAATCTGAATAATTTGTCAATAAAAATACAAAAAAGTAGAACAGTCCCACCGAGAAGATAAGGAATAAAACAAAAAAACACGAAAGCAATATATTATCAGTACAATGACACAAAGGGTGATGGTCTTGGTGATGAAATCATTATAGACCAACTGAAGAATTCCCTTCACTTGTTCTATTTTACAACTGTTGAATCCTGCATGAAAAATATAGGAAATGAAACACAAAATCGGACAGTCTGTGATGTTATCATGGACAATTCATTTTGTACATAATATGATCTATATGAAATTTCAAGTCAGGAAGCAACATAATTATTCCTAAAATGCTTGCAGAATTGATACAGCTATATCATGCTCAAACAATAAATCAAAATAATTTTTTACTTTTCTTGAAAATAAAGAAATGTTAAATTCTGTGTACAAAAATGGATAAAGAGTTGCCCACAATGACGTCACAGATTCTGGAAAAGTTGCCAATTCAAGGTTCTCCATAATAAGGATTTACTTAATTGAACTTTCAAAGTTCATAACTCTTGAACAGATTGTTCGATTTTGCTGAAACTTTCACTGTTTACTCTTCTTGTTCTTCTTGTAATTGATATCGACTGGTCAGACCTTCTTTTTTAAAGGTAGACCGTCCCTTTTGCAAAATCTACGAAAATCCATACAACTTGGCTTGAGTTTAGGATATGCCCTTCTGATACTGTTCATTTAATCTTACAGTCATACGGTGTTAAGCTTTCAAAACACAACCCGCGCTACAGTGAACTTGCCTGGTAAGTTGCTAAAAAAAAAAAAAAAAAAAAAAAAGATATTTCTGCTCACTCATGAATCGTATGGCGAATTTGTACACGGCACGGTGGAAGGGCGGACGGGAGCGAGTTGTGTTGGTGGTTTTCTATGATACGATGGACCGTTCCTGATAATGCGGTACCAGCAGTAAGCAGGGGCAGCGCTCCGGGGGGGGGGGGGGGGATATCTCTCTTTTTTTTCAAGTGACAAAGGGAGGAGAATAAAGAAGAGTTTGGGCGAGATAAGGCAAGGTCATGCAAGTATAATGGTCCGATTTGTTCATGTAAGACGGAAATCAACTCACCCATAGGCGATTTTTTTTTTAAAGGCCCCCCTCCTCCTATTTTTTTTTTGCCAGGCAATATGTTTTCCCCTATAGGTCATAGAAAAGAGGCAGTATCTATTTTTATTATGAGAGAAAAAAAAAAACTTCACTTCCTCGCTTAATCCCCCTTCCCCTTCTCACAACTCTGGATCCTGCCATAAAGAGTGTGATAGGTAGATATTTAGCCGAACAGGGACTTACTCTTTGTGACTGTGACTATAACTATTTGTGGATTTCTTTTGCCGCCCCACTAATTTGAATTTGTAGCCTTGTAAAACATATTTTTATTTGTTATGTAAGAGGGCTTTCTTCTATCATCTTTACAAGGCTGTATATTCATATCATTCAGGTTTGCTAACCCTTTTCATCTGTACGCATACATGTATGTTTTATGTGTATACTGGGTGTCCCAGAAAAAGCGGAACGGTGGATTTCAGAACTTTACCTTCAGAAGGTACATGATCTTTTTACTTAATTAGTTATTATCTTCTACCAGAGAGAATGATACAAAGATCATCAATTGGTGAAATAATTTTGTTTCTTTGCCTGATTTTTAAAATACAGTTATTTTCGATTTGGCATGTTTTTCGCGACAGTTGTAGAATTGTGTCGGTAATGACCTTTTATATGGCATGTGTATGGCACGTTCTGTTGCTGACATGCATCAGTGGACTTCCCTCAAACATCGTATTATGAAAGGCCATCCCAATACAAAGCTATTCTCATCAATCAAAAATTTGAAAATGACTGTATTTTAAGAAACAGGCATAGAATACAAACTACTTCACCAAATTCAATGATCTTGGTATCATTTTAATCGGTAGACGATGCTTTATACCCGCCCAATTTGAAGATATTTATACCACTTTCACACCAAACAAATATAACGGAATGAAAGCGTTTTTTGACAAAACGGCTTTGGTATGAACACTCGGCAAAGCGTCATATTTGAAAACGCAATCTACGTGTGTGGTCTGTCTCTAGGTTTTGAGGTGTGTTGAAAAAGGAATATTCCAAATATGACGCTTTATTTTTTGGTACGTACAGAAAAAAGGAAATAAAGCGGAATGAAATGTCAAAGGTCAACCAGGTTCCCACCAAAAACCTGGAAAATGAGGGAAACGAGTGAAAGCGCGAGTATCTTCGATCGCAGCGCTAGCGAGCTGCATGGATCGGCATGGCAGTGCAGCGTACGTTCGACGCTACTAGCTGCATGGACGCGAATCATGTATGAAGAAACAAACGCGTTAGCATTCGTACATGAGTTTAAAAATTAAACTATACATACAAATAAAATAATTAATTATTCGGTAAATTTAAACAAATTGCAATAAGTTAAGTAATAATTATACATTTTACTTTGAATAACTGATTTGTTTTGTTGCAGCGAGAATGATCAGCTCTTTAGGCTTGTTTACGTATACGTTTGGTGTTTGTATACCGCGCGCTTATACAGCTAGAGATAGCAAAATGCATGGTGGGTAATGACGTATTTCCGCACTCTCTCACACCGTAATATTACGCTTTTGCTCAAAACGGACCTCATTGGTTCAGTGTGAACAGAAACCAGAAGCGTTTTGGAAGCGTTTTGAAAGTGAAGCATCATGAAATATAACAGCATGGATATTCCGTTTCGGCAGTGTGAAAACAGTATTAGTTTTTGAAGGTGAAGGAATGAAAACCCACTGTTCCGCTTTCTCTGGTACTCACCCAGTATAATTCTGGGGATCGTTTCACGAAATGTGCCAGCTCTAACAATTTATCAGACTCTGACCATTACTATAGTAACAGTCAGTGACCAGTGCCTCTCAGTCAATCAAAACCTAGGATTTTACTGAACTTGTCAGAGTTGACAACTTTCATGAAACGGTCCCCAGGATTCAAGAGTGTTACGGATCATCATGTACTGCATATAGGAAATTGTCTGAAATTTAATGAGGCGACATGTCTTCCAAAGTCTAGCGTAATTCTGACAGCGATTGTTGTCATGCAAACTTCTGTTCAGCCAGGCCCTGGGAACGATTTTTTCACAGGGGGTGCTGAGCCCCTGAGCCACATGTTAGGTTACCGCACCTTAAGCAGGCAGTGTTTTAGTATTCGGGGAACATGAAGGGGGGGGGGGGGGGTGTAAGACTTAAATTTGCTGACAGCTATGCTGTATTCTAAGTCAAATCTAAGCACCCCCTCCCTCTCACACAAAACACAAGAAGTTATTTTCAAACAAAATCGCTGGTGTAGATGTAGGAGTTGCGAAGCGTTTTTGATTATTTTTTTTTTTTGGGGGGGGGTGGGGAGGGGAATGACACTTCTGTCTAGATTATATGAAATTATGAACCACCTTGTTTTTAAATTTTGGGAGCGAGCGAAGCAAGCGAACCAAAAATATGAACTTCTTGAAACTTCTCGTAAAGAAAGATCGATGTGTTACTTTGTCCTCAAAATTCTGTGTGAGCCTATAACGTGTGTCTGAAGTGGACACCGGCTTAAAGTTGCTATTCATAGATTTTTAATATGCTCGAATTTCATATCAAAATAAAGTTTATGGTGCACAAATCACTATGAAACCGATTGAAACTTTTGAAAAGTAAGTGGGAAACAAATAGTGCCTGTCACAAATCGATAAAACGGACCCCCAATGTTGCCTGTGCATACGTTGCCCAACTCGCTGCGAGATCCGTGACGTCATCCTATGTACAATAGCCTGTGATGTGGTGTGCTGTGAATGTGGTGAATGTGATATGTCGTGTCCGAGGGAGTGATTAAAACATTGTTTGTATGAATTCATCATTCTGTGAATGTTTTCAAAGTATATTTCAACCATTCTATTTAACATTATTCACATAATAATGTCGGAGAAATTCTACAATTTAATGATGACTTTTTGCAATTAGAAAGGGGAAAAATCCCATAATATAATAAAACAGTCTCCCTTGTACATGCTATGTAACCGTTGTAGGGCATACTATTTAAATTTTAGAGGTGTTATAATTCACGAAAGACAGAGGGAAAGACGGAATACTTTGTTTTCTTGAATTTAAAATTTTTTTCTTGGCGAATAGTTTGAATTTGTGTAAAGAAAATATAGAAATGGTAATCACCTTACTGCTAATTTGTTTGTTTTTTTCTTTTCTATTAAGTAGCTAACTTATATTTACATGTGCTTATAAGCTCAAGTTAACTTTTCCATACTCGGCATTTCAGTAGTCAATTGTATGTAGTAGGTAGATGAGGCGAAGGTGAGAGTAATTTGGCTTGTAATTCAATTAGGCCTTTGGAGATAGTCTTTGCTCAGTTATAATTTCGTATCTGGGTTATTTTCACTGTTTATTTGCTTGAAAATCATCATAACCTGCACTAAAAAATAAATTCCTTGAAAAATATATTTTCGAATGAAATTCGTTATCGAAATCAGGTTTAATCAGAGTATTACAGGGTAAAAATTCCTTGATAAAGACTTGAAGCTGTGCTATAATGCAATACATGTATGATGTTCATCTCTACACCCGGCTCTACACTATCTGAGATCAGCGGTGACGTCCAGTCTCTGTACGCTAGCTAGCCATTCCTATCATAATAAATACGATATTTTAGTGAAGAGGAATGTTGTAGATCAAGATAGTTTGTACAAGAAGCATCAATTTTCCTTAGATAACAATATTATCCAGGTAACTTTTTACATACAATCATGATTTGACAAGCGGGTCTCTTAATCAGTTCTGTCTCTGAGAATTTGATGCAACGTCGGTTTCGGACGTAGTTTGACGTTTGTATCCCGGCCGGGGCTTTTGGGGTCGAGTACCCCCCCCCCCCCGGGGGGGGGGGGCGGGCTTGGTTTTCTTTGTCATTTTCATGTCAATTTTCTACTTTATATTCTGCTTTGACCAAAAAAAGAAAAGAAAATCAACTCATCAATGAGGTAATGTAAATAATAAGCCACTGCAGTTTTGCCTCCTCTCTTATAACAGCTAAAATCCATCAAAATTGCATGCGATCATCTCAATGCACAATGTTTTATTATGTGCAAGCGCCTAGCTCGCCGCAGATCGTCCATAGGCCTACGTCATAATTGGGGACCCGTTTCGCTCGCAGCCACTTCCGGGTTCTGAGAATCAGAAGGGCGTTTTTTGGAAAATGTGTTTTTAGATAATTTCTTGGAATTTACAGGAGCAATAATGAACACCACTGTCTTCTACATACTTCCCCGTTTCCATTCATATATAACCCTATTCTGTGATTTTCTTTGAATTTCACCTTTAAATCCGTTTCGAGGTCGAGGGGGGGGGGGGGGATGATCGAAATATTTCGCCGAAATTTCTTTGTCACACTCCAATATATACACCCTTCGTTAGCCCTCCCCCCAATCATATAATATTTGTTTATTTTTTTTCGAACGGGCGAAGCGAGCGAGCCAAAAATAATAACTTCTTGCTGTAAAAGAAGTCTTACTTTGGTCATCAAAATACCTCTAGGCCTAATGATATTTAAATGGCATATTTGGTCACCTCACTACCTCGCTGGTCCAATGTTATTGTTTGCTGTCCCAAACCAACTTTTTTTTTACTTTTACGAGCGAGCGAAGTGAGCAAGGAAAACATACTCTTTCCATGATAAAGTATCATTTTGATATCAGAATACAATATATGTCTCTATAATATCTAAAATATACCGGTCATCTCCGGTGCATGCCCAATTCGCTTGCCTTATCATATACCAATAACCCTTTATAAGTTATGAGCGAAAGAAGAATATACAAAATATACCAGATAATTCTGTAATCTGATAATGTACACTCCCCGCAGAATTCGAGGATAGTCTGAAACGTCTCTTCAAAAAATGATATTTGATCTTCTGCTGCCAGGAGATTTCAAGATTAAACATTTTGTTTTATTTCATATTGTTAATACCGAGAACATGATGTAGTGTATTATTACCCCTTCTCGTGCTTTAGTTACATACAATAATATTTACTGGTATCTTCTGTTCTCACAGAGGGTATAGGAGTAATAGTCACTATCATATGCCGTTATTTCCTGAAATTTCATATATTAAAGTCAACTTGCCGCTCGAATCCTTGCAGCAATAGGCCTAACTAACAATTCATGAGCAGAAGAATAGCATAAACTTTGGATAGAGATAAAAGATGCAAACCTATTTCCTTTCTAAAGAATAGTAATATACCCGGCATTGCTTAATATACTGATAATGCGAGCGCTTCCAGGTTCCTCCTATTTTCCTTCTCCTTTTTCTTTCTTTTTACCTCACCTTTTCTATATCACTTCTTCACTTCTAGGGAGAGATATTTGTACACATGCACCATCCCCCCTCCGGTCTCCAAAACGTTTGGGTATACATGCATATACTTCCATCCCTCCCCTCCCCCCCCCCCGAGATTTACGCCAGTGGACGAGGAGTGATTGAGCCAAAAATAGGCATTCTTGTTATGAAAAAAATGTTATTTGGTCATAAAAAGAGCCACTGTAGGCCTATTAGATATCTGAATGACATGATCACCTTGCTGCAAAATATGACTTTATTTTTGCACCTCGCTGTTCCAGTTGTTTGCTGTCTCGCAAAACGACTCTGTTTATGGATATTACAAGCAAGCGAGGAAACACGTGCTCTTTTGACAATAGAAGTATTATTTTGTCATTGAAATACATTTATCTTGTTTAGAAAATGCACATTCAGTCACCTCTCTTAACGGATTTTTAAAAATGCATTTATTGTTATGTATTTTTAAAATTTATTCATTTATTTTTTATTTATTTATTTATTTATTCTTAATTTTTTATGCTTTCTGAAACCATCCTGAATCTAAATATACGAGCCAGAGCAGCAAGCGAAGACATATATTACACTTTTTGTAGGTAGAAGTGATAATTAGGCCTATAAGATATTCAAATTCAGTCACCTCGCTTTCTGAATTAGTTTGCTTTCCAAACCATCCTGTATCTAAATATCACATGAGCGAGTGCAGCGATTGAGCAAGAAGTGATGGTCGGCCAGTGCTCTGCGGGCCGCTTTTCACCAAAAATGCAGCTCATTGTAGCGGATCAATGAGGATCAAACGTGAAGGAACGGCGTAACGAAAAATATGCGAAGCTTTGGAAAGGATTTCTTTCTTCTTTTTTTCTCTCGATAAGAAGAAAATGCTATGCTTTGGAACGGCTTTCTTTATTCTTATTTTCAATGGGATAAAATGCTATGCTTTGGAACGGAAATTTGAGTGTAAAAACGGGGGCCTTCTCCGTGGCACATACCCACCGCGCATTATAATACTGAGTGCCCCCCCCCCCCCCGGGGGGGGGGGGGGTGAACATAGATTTAACGCTCGCGGGGTAGAAAACGGAAATCGTCTCGTCGAGCGCTCGCTTAGGTGAGCACATGTAAACAATCAGGCCGAAAATGTATCGGCAAAAACAAGGTGTTTCACCTTAAGCTTTCAATAAAGTGCCCATAAAGAAAGTTGAAGGTGAAATTCAAAGAAAATCACGGAATAGACCAATTTCACCTCCGATTTATGTATTTGGCCCTCTATCGGCGACGCCATTGCTGCGGTGGGCAAGCGCGCTGACCGCGATCGGCTCTGTGTACAAAATGAATGTAAGATATGAGATATGCCCCGATATTGTTCCATTTACTTTATTCTAGATCAATAAAATAAAGCATTCATACATGAGTCGATGGGGTAAGACAATGGTCACATCTGACGGATGAAGGTATGATGTATTTTTGTACTTTCGATGGCCTTTCAACTTAGTTTTGTCAGTAAAAGTTCGATTGCAGCATAGAAGCCGTAGTATGATAAAGCAAAAGCGACAAGGGCGAGAGGATTTGAGTTGGAGAAAAGGCTACAATATTTGCAAGGTTTACTGGAGAAGGAGGGTGATGTACATATTGAAGAATATGAGCGTGTCAAATATGAATATGAAAGTTATATGGACTATGTAACTCAAGGCATTATTGTACGTTCGAGGGCAAACTGGACTGAATTTGGAGAAAAAAATACAAAATATTTCTTAAATCTTGAGAAGATTCATAAAAGTAGATCCTCTATTCTTATGTTGCAGGATGGCGAAGTAGCAATTTCTGATGAGAAGAAAGTTAATGAACATATAAGAAAATTTTATACAGATCTATACAGGAAACCAATGATTAACTCTGATTTAAACGGAATGTTTCTTGAACAAAAAAATCAACCAAAGCTATCTGCAAGCTGCAAGGAAAAATGTGATCTCAGCTTATCATTGAAAGAGTGCACCCAGTCTTTGTTTTCAATGGCAAAAAATAAGTCTCCCGGCAACGATGGTCTAACAATAAAATTCTTTTGTAAGTTCTGGCAACAAATTGGACCATTGCTTGTAGAAACACTCAGTTTTTCTTTTGAAAAAGGACAACTCTCTACTTCACAACGCCAAGGTTTGATTACTTTGATAGCCAAAAAGGGTAAAGATAAGCTTCTAATTGAAAATTATCGTCCGATTACTTTGCTAAATGTCGATTTGAAAATTGGCTCAAAAGCTTTAGCTGAGAGACTTAAACTAGTTTTGCCAGAATTAATACACCCAGATCAGGTGGCCTTTTTGAAAAACCGATATATTGGTGAATCAGTAAGAACGGTATTAGATACTCTTTATTACTCTAAACTAAAAAATATACCAGGAATTCTACTCAGTTTAGATTTTCAGAAAGCTTTCGATTCCCTCGACCATTCCTTTCTTATCCATACCCTCAGATCATTTAATTTTGGAGACAATTTTTGCAATTTTGTTAAAGTTCTGTATACTAACTTAGAAAGTTGTGTTATGAATCGTGGAGTATCATCTGGCTACTTTCCTGTAGAAAGAGGTGTGCGCCAAGGTGACCCACTTTCTTCATATTTATTCATCTTAGCAATGGAAACACTTGCAATTAATATACGTAATGATTCACGGGTGCAAGGTTTGAAATTAAGCAAAGATGTTGAGTTAAAACTGTCGTTTTATGCAGACGACATGAATGTATTCTTGAAAAACGAAATGTCCCTCAAATTCCTTTTTGATACTCTTGACAAATTCAGACAAGTTTCTTCTCTTACTATTAATTTACATAAGACAAATGCAATGTGGATAGGCTCTGCCAGATACAATAAATTACCACTGGAAAATATTCAGGTGGTTTCAACACTGACAGTTCTCGGCGTTGATATTTCATATTCACCTGAAGTACTTGACTTTCAATTAAAAAGAATCCTTCTTAAGATTAGGAGTCAACTGAATTTGTGGAAAGTTCGGAATTTATCTTTGATTGGCAAAATTCAAATTGTGAAAACATATGCTTTTTCTCAGCTATTGTTTATTGCAAGCATGGTCAAAATCCCAGATCAATACATAAGGGAAATCAATAGATTGGTATACGGATTTATATGGAATGGTCCGGATAGAATCAAACGTGAGGTTATGGTAAAGAAGTACGAGGAAGGTGGTTTCAGAATGTTGTGCTTAAAATCTTTGCTTCAGGTTCAAAAAATAAAATGGGCAAATAGAATATTCACATCACAATCCAAAGGATGGAGATTGATTTTACTTGAATTGTTAAAGGATGTAGGGGGCAGTTTCCCTTTTCACTGTAATTATGATGTCAGATATATATACTTAGAGATAAGTGAGTGGTATAAAGAAATTATACAAGTGTGGAATCACATTTTCCATAAAGATGTATCAATTGCAAATCAAGTAATTTGGAATAATAAGTGTATATTGCTTGACGGTAACACTGTTTTTAAATCAAGTATTGTTAGTAAAGGAATCGTAAATATCGCACACATGCTAGATGAATATGGGCGGCCAATGGTCTGGAAAGACGCAAAGAAAAGGGATCTTTCTTTTGTAGAATATTTCACTTTGTTAGATTGTTACAAGAAAATGCCCTCAACGTGGAAACAGTATTTTCTTCAGCATGATTTCCACACTCTAGTGACTCCTTTAGGCTCTACTCCAGTTGTAACTATTGATGGTATGATTAAAAGGTCTGTCGATGTGCCCAAACGACAAATTTATTCGATGTGTATGCAAATTAACAATCCCTCTACTTCATCTTGTTTTAATCGCCTCAGTGAACTGTATAACTATCAAGAAGCAACCATTGTTAAGCTAATGAAGTTGCCGTTCACTCTTTCAATAGACACTAGGTTACGCGTGTTCCAGTCGAAAATTGTCCATAACTTATTACCAACCAAGGTCTGGTTATGTCGTATTAATAGAATTACAAGTGCAACCTGCTGTTTTTGTTACAACGATGAAGAAAATCTTGAACACCTTTTTGTTTCATGTAAGGTCATTGAACACTTTTGGTTAGGGGTACATGCAGCTTTTCCGGGGCTTTCCTTCTCTTCCATTTTATCTACTAAAAATATTCTTTTTGGGTTGACAGAGCGAGCCACGTCAAGATACGTTTTCATTATTAACTTCTTGCTTTTGCTTGGGAAGCATTATATTTTTAGATGCAGAAACTTAGAATCTTTACCATCCGTTCACCATTTCGTACATTATTTAAGATATTTTCATACTATCGAAAGATATATTGCTGAAAGACGCAATAAACTACAAATACATGAAACAAAGTGGGGTTCAATTTTCGAGATGCTAGATAATTTTGTTTGAACAATGTCGTAGTGAATGCTTAAATGTTGAAGATTTTTTTTTGTTTTAATATATTTCAATTGCCATTTGCTATTTTAGTTAGACAAAAGTTGATGTCCACGTTATTATGTTGTAAATACTTTGTAGATCCATTCATTAGTTTGTAATTTCTGTGATATATTTTAGTATGTACTGCAAATGCTTTGTATTTCTTGTTTGTTTTCTTTTGAATATATGGATCAATAAAAACTGATCAATTATTAAAAAAAAAAAAAAAATAGAAGCCGTAGTAAACGGGAGCCCTAAATCTTACCCTGTTTACAAAGTCATGTTTTCACTCATTAAATTTTACGCCAAACTACATAATGATAATGTTTCTTGACTTCAAAGTCCTTTCTGTTGATGTTTTTACCCACTGGCGACGAATTCCTTCACATTGCTCACGGAAACCTGTGTAGGGAGTACGGCTTTTCACACAAACAGGCTTCATGAGTCAAAAGCGTGTGAATTTCGTACTCAGTTAGCTTCCAATTTTTAAGCTTTCTCTAATTCTTGTGGCATTTGAGCACCGCACAGCTGCGACCTGAACTTCCCTGATAATTTCTCATAGCAAATATTAAAATAAATCTGCATAACTGGTCAAAATAGACAAAAAAATCGAACGAATGTACATAACGCGCTATTAACTTGTGTACTATAAAAGTTGGAGCGCCCACCGCAGTATGTCGAACTGTGTCGAACAGTCTGCTGCCCTCTTGCGTTGTGAAATTGGTCTATAAGGTAAATTATATATGCATGGAAACGGGGATGTATATAGAAGACAATGGTGTTCATTATTGCTGTAGATTAAAAAAATATCTAAAAACACATTTCCAAAGACGCCCCTCTAATTCTCAGAACTAGTCAGTGACTGGGAGCGAAAGAGCGAAACGGGTCCCCAATGATGACGTAGGCAAATGGACAATCTGCGGCGAGCTAGGCACTTGCACGTAATAAAACATAGTGTATTGAGATGATCGCATGAAATTTTGATGCATTTAGATACTGTTATAAAAAGAGGAGGCAAACCTGCAGTGGCTTAATATTTACATTACCTCACTGACAAGTTGATTTTCTTTTCTTTTTTGGTCAAAGTGGAATTTTAGGTAGGAAATTGACATGAAAATAACAAAGAAAACCCAGCCCGGCCGGGATCAAACGTCAAACTAACTTACGTTTCGAAGCCGTCCCGTTGCATCAAATTCTCAGAAACAGAACTGATTAAGAGACGCCCTCGTCAAATCATGGTTGTATGTAAAAGTTAGCAAGATAATTCTCTTAAGGAAAATCTTGATGTACAAATTCCTCTTTACTAAAATCTCGTATTTGTTATGATAGGAATGGCTAGCTAGCGCATAGCGTACAGTTACGTCATACACTAGTGTTGCATAATATAGCGTAGCTTCAAGTCTTTATTGAGGGAATTTTTCCCTTTAATGCTCTGATTAAACGTGATTTCGATAAGGAATTTAATTTGAAAAATGTTTTTTTTTTCAGGAAATTTATTTTTTAAAATGGATGTTATGATGATTTTCAAGCAATTAAAAAGTGGAAATAACCCAGAAACGAAATTATAACTGAGCTAAGGCTATCACCGACTAGCTAGCGCAGTGCTGTACATACACGCTCGAGTCTCGCAGCTGCATGCTGATTTCTGGATATTACCTTTCGCCAGGCAGAGATATAGATTGAACCAAGTTTAACGTTAGGACTTTCCTGATTTCACTCCATAGCAGTTGAAAAACCGATCGCGTTTCCAGGAGGTGAACAAGGTGTTTTGTTTCGACTATGGATGAGGCGAAACCACTCCCACGGAGTCCCGTTGCATTGTTGGGGGATGTAGCAACACTGCATACGACGGCTTCACGGTTTATAGGCTGCCCGGGAGAATGCCAACCGGGAGTGAGCGATTCCAGAGGCGTCGATCCTGGGGGGGGGGGGGGCAGTTGCCCTCCCAAAGAAAATTTCGGGGGAGTGGCAAATATATCATTTCCCCCGCGCCAATAATGTCCCAACCAAAAAAAAAAGAAAAGAAAAAAGGAAAATGTAAAAACAAATAGAAAAGAAAGGAAAAGGAAGAAAGGAAGTGAAATGAAAGCGTAAAACAAGAAAAAAAAAAGAAAGAAAATGGGACACTGGGAAGCCCTCACTCGCTTCGCTTGCTCGCATTTAAGAATCTTAACCAATGCCGATGATAATTACTATTCTCATGAAAGGAAATCGGTTTGCATCTTGTGTTTCTATCTAATGTTATACTATTCTTCTACTCATAGGAAGTAATATAACCAAACAAGATATCACTTCTAGAAATCGAGCGGCCAGTTGAGCTAAAAATAAATAATTTTTCAGGAGATAACGGCCTAGATAAAAAGAAAAACGCAAAACAAAAACATATGTTTCGTTAACTTAACTCGCTCGCTGTATACTCTCGCTGGTAAAAGCTAGATACAAGATGATTTCAAGCAGCAAGTAGATTATTATAGCATCGAGATTCCAAAATATCATTTTATTTGGGCAGCAAGGTGGTTGACAAAGATTTTGGGACGAATCCATATAATTTTGCCGGGATCGGCGGTGACTTTGCTCGCTATGGTAGAAACAGAATGGATTCGGACTGCAAGCGAGGTAGCTAAAATAGTGTCATGTTCGGCACACAGGTGATCGGATGTATTATTTAGATATCATACAGGCATGACAGGTTTATAGCGTATTCTGATGATAATGATGATAATAATATTTCGTTCTTGTATAGCGCATATCACATTTTTATCACATTATTATGATGACGAAATAACACTTCTATCATATGGAAAAGGGTATATTTTTCCTCGCTCGCTCGTTTCATATTAATGGTTTTGAAAAGCAAAGGGTTAGATGAGACATGCACATGCCTTGCTCATCGCCTCCAGATCCAGCTGAGTTGCATCCAAGACCAAATCAACCGACAACATCCCAAGGCGCTGTGGCTCAGTGGTAGAGCAGTGGTTTCGTAACCGGGAGTACCCGGGTTCGAAACCAAGCGGATGCGCTAATGCCCTTTGGTAAGGTATTAATCCTCATTACCAAGTCCTTCGGAGGGGACTTAAAGCCGTCGGTCCTCTGGTTGCTTACTAACAAGCATACACATGCTTTCTTAGCAGTCAGGTAAAAATAACCCACCATTAAACCATTAAACCAACAAGACCCTGTCCCTGATCCTGATGTAGACACAGATGAGACAAGCAGTGCCACTGACCATGGTGACAGTGCCTATCCTTTTCAGGCTATAAGGAGGAGACAATCCTCGCATGTGAGGAAAAAGGTGAGGGGGAATGTTAAACAATGGTTCAAGAGATTTTTCATTTTGAATTACATGTATATAAGGTAAACAATTTAGATCTAGACGTTACCGGTACAGTAACTGGAATTCCGTGGATGTTATCATGAGATTAGAGCACATGGGAATGGCATATAATCTGCCTACGGCACATGCGACAGACGTGCTGGACTAGCACAGGTGCTGCCATGTGAATTCATTTGAGATCGGAGTTCTTGATTTAGGACAGTGCTTTGTATTGATGTATAAGTATGCACCACAATAGATCTAATGGTAATTTGACTGTTTTTTGTTGTTGTTTTTTTGCAGGACATTCAGGCACTATGCGTGGAATATGCAGAAAAAGCTGAAGGAGACAGAGCTCGGAAAAGAGCTGAAGATATGCTCGACCGTTCGAAAGGAGAGCAATGTTCAGTAAAGGTAAGGTGAAAAATAATGATGAAGCCCAATTTCTCTTCTTTTTTTTTTCGTCATTGTCGATTGTCATCTGAGAAAAGCATTTTTTTTTTACAAAATTAATAGACTAGAGAGGTCTCCATCTCATTTGCATTCATTTATAAAAGTGTAAATCTAATGTAATTTCTGCAGACAGTTTGGATAAATTTGTAGTTTGATATGGAAGTGGTCCCAAGGAATGTAATGGAAATTGTACATCCTAACTTGTCTGGATAATCTTTATTTTTCTTCTTTTTTTTTGAGGATGGGGGCAGCTATTCTTCATATAGATTTGAGAAGATGGCTCCAGTGATGTAGATTTGTTTCAGTAGTTTTCAGTTTCATGTGCAAGTTGTTATTGGTAATGAAATTTTGATTTCATTCTTTCCTCTACTTTCAGATGGTAAATCATAAAGTTGGGATCCGAAAAGGCTACCGATCCTGTAAAGTGCAAGTGAATCCTAAAAAGCCTCTGACTGCATCAAAAGGTTAGTTTAGGAAATATAAATAGGGTTGCATGAATCATGAAGGATAAATTTTTATTCACTCTTGTAAGGACAGTTTTGACTTACTCTCCATGTACATGTACTTGCCCTTTAAAAAAATTAGCAGAAACATGGTCACTTTGATATCATTAGCATTATCATTATCACATGAAAGAAGCCTAACTTCAATGAACATGTTTTGAATGGATTATGTGGAAATTTATGTAGATGTAGTAAGAGAATTTAGTGGACAACCACTTCCTACAGTAATGTTACTATTGGCTTTTTTAATGCTATACCTGATGAATTTCCTGGAGAAAAGATTAATATTGGCTTCTGGAGATCAATATTTACATAGATGTTTTATATGAGGTTTTCTTAACACATATGTTTGTAGACTTTGCTTCTTGTGAAACTGAAGTACAAAATTGTGCAAAATTCATGTTTATGTAATACATACTTTTAATCATGTAATTACACCTTTTTAGATAATTCTTTTACAATGTCATTTCATTTCCTAGGAGTACAAGCAAACCTGTTCAGCAAGCCTGAAAATGTGCTGGCAGCAGTCCAGTATTCTGCTGCAGCATCCCAAACCACCAAGAGCTGTGCTGTGCAGGAAGAGGAAAGGGAAGTACAGGGACAGGAAGATGATGATGATGACGATAGTGATGACATCAATTATGGTGATGATGAACTCAAGGACCCAACTTACGATCCACTCAGCAGCTCAGATGAGGAAATGCAAGATGTGTACAGGTGTAAGTTACATTGCACTTCAGAAGTACATGTATTTCATTTGATTTGGCCTAGATTCAATTTGCCTTTTTTTTTGTTTTGCCTTTCTATTTTAATGAAATTTGTTGCTTTTGCAACAAGTGATATCTATTGTGGAGAAAGTGTTATTTTTTCCTTCTTTTTTACTTTTGCCACATCCTCTTGTTAATTTATATCATGTTTCCCCATTTCTTTTTCTTACTTTGACTTTGACTTACACTTTTGAGATTTTTCAAAAGGTTAAATTGACATTTAAGAAGAAAAAAAAATGTTATTTTTTTATTTTATCTTCCAAACAAAAGCCACCCTGCAAGCATTCTAGAGGAAGACATGTTCATCATTTTTGAGAGTAAACTCCTAAAACTTTTCCGGGTATGTGAGAATTGCCTAGCCAAACCTGTCATGGTACAGAAGATGCGACCCAAGTCGTATGGATTGCAGCTGAAAATCATTTCCACATGCGACAGATGTGATCATGTAAGGGAATGGCACAGTCAACCAAAAATTGGCAATGTCATTGCGGGAAATCTACTGCTTTCAGCTGCAATTTTGTAATGTTGTAATTTTGTGCAAGTCCCACGAAGGTCTTACGTGTGCTAAACCATATGAACCTCAAGGTTATCTCCAACCAAACTTTTCTTGACCACCAGCGGAATTATCTTCAACCTGCCATTATTCGAGTATCGCAACGACAGCAACGGCAACTGTTCAACCAGGTTGAACCAGGTGAGAAGCTGGTTATCGGTGGTGATGGTTTCTGATTCCCCAGGCCATAGTGCAAAATTTGGCAGCTACACGTCGTGGACATGAAGAGAAAGAAAGTCATTGATGTTGAACTGTGTTCAACAGGTAAGAGTATAGTAAAGATTGTTATTGTTCTGTAGTTTATCAGCAAAGAACATGCAGCAAAAATGATTGTGGGATACTGGTCATTGCCAAATACCAAACAAATCCGGTAGACTATAAGGGGATAAGATATTATACAGATGAATATAGCCAGAAAGCAATAAATACAGTATATCAATTTCACAGCTTTTGTTTCAATTTTATTTTGCATCGCAGGGTAATGAAGTAACGAGCAGTAATGCTATGGAGAAGGAGGGACTTGCGAGGGGCTTGGCCAACCTACATGACAAAGGACTGAAAGTCGGGACTTAAATCACTGACCGTCATGCACAAGTGGCCAAGTGGGTCAGAGAGACGTATCCGGACATCGATCATAGATATGATGTGTGGCACATCGCTAAAGGTAAGACTTCCTTTTATGTGGTCGAAGATGGGTTTAGCTAATATGTGGTCTTTGAAGAGAACATGTTTAAATTCAACAAAAAGCAAAAATGAATGATAATATTATAAGAAAACCAAAAAAGATCCACTTAAATAAAGGTCTGTTATTTTAGGACATTCTGCTTGTCTTCATGATATACTTATTTATATGTCAACATTGCCGATTTCCCTGCCCAAACAAAATTAATTAAAGTAAGTGTCAATCCCGGCTTCATATGTTTGTTGCATTTATTTCTAATCGATTTGTCATCTCTTCATGCTAATAGGTATCAAGAAGAAGATTGTCTGTACACATGAACCTTTTTATGGGTTAATCCGCCACCATCCTGAGCTTGATTGATTCTTTTTATCTTTTGAAAGTCCAGGAGCCTCCTTCAATCATCACCTCTCCCCACCCCCACCACCACCACCATTCTTAGTCTTACATCAATACTTGAGCTTTTTAAACAATGTAATGCATGCAATTTTGTGCAATTGCTCAGGAACTAAAGTCTTTGAGAAGCTGACCCAGGAGGTGATGAAACCCAGGCTTCTTAATGACATGAAAAAGATGCCGCCCCTGGACCAAACCAGCCCTGTGGAGGCATTCCACAGCGTTCTTCTGTACTGCTGCCCCAAGATGTTGGCATTCTCCTACAGTGGAATGAAATGCAGGTAAGACATCTAGTTTTGAGTTGGCATCAATCAAGTTTTATGCATTTACCTTGTTATAATGATAGTTTGTACTAACAAGTGTTCTTTATGACAAGGTTTTACTATGCAGACTCTACTTAGCCCAGATGCACTGGAACGAAAATGCCAATCGAAGTCAGGCTATCAAGACTGATGGGATGCCGATTTATAAGATCACATATCCCAAGGCCAAAGCAGGTGGCCATACAGTTTCAGAAGTGTTGACAAATTGCACTTTCAGTGAGTATATTCACACCATCTCAGTATAGATAAAGTTTTTTTTTCCTGGGAAACATAATAAGAAAAAAGAAACACTAAAAAACAACCAACAATTGTCATTCTAATAACAGTATTTTGTACTCGGTTGTTCTATTCTGCTACCATCATGCAACATAAAAATTTACCATAATTGTTCTTTGTGTTGTGTGCACACACAAAAGACCAGCAATATATTTCAAGAATTGGGAACAGGTGTGGAGTTGTTCTAACCAGGCCGGCGTCATTATTAGTTTGTATGACGTGAAGTAGACACTGCATTTGTAAATGTAGTTATAAAGACAAAATGAGATAAAAATTTAAACAGTGACTTTGGACGCTTACCTCCGGCCGTAGCAATTGAATCAGTTCATATACTTGCCGATTTATTTTGTATTCTTGCATACAGCATAGATACCTGAAAGTAATTATAACATCACTATTATTTCCATTTTCATTCGCATAGATTATGTGGTAGCACTGATGGAGGAAACGCTGCAGCTTGTGGCACGCAAGCAGAAACTCCGTCCACAAATGGCCGAGTTGGAGGAGAAACCAGTTGTGCGCACAGTTTGAGAGGCGAGACAAAGCTCAAGCTGTGCGGGAGTTGGAAGCACATCGGCGAGTTGCCAGGAGGAATTAATAAATTTTCTCCTCAGAGGAAGAGCATGTATTGTTGTGAAATGAAAAACACACAGTATACTGCAAGCAAAGATTAAACTCATCAAGCATGGTCTGACATCGTTTATCTGGCCAACAGTTATTCAGAATTCAAATCACTGAAATAGCTTGACAGGCCTTGCAGTTTCATACTGTATATGCTATTCTTTCATTCATTTCCAGTTGGAATTATTGAATGGACTATATCCGTATTTTCATACTTGTGGCACCCAGAAAGTTTGGTAGTTGCATTTTGTTACAAGTTGTTACAATGTAAATGCATCAGTTATCTCACTTATGATGGATGATTCGATTCAACCATTTTGGTGTATCACTTTTAGTGTTATGTTACTTGCTAATCATATAGTTTGTTTACTTGCCTGTTATGTTGCAATGAACACTCTTGTCTTCTGTGCTTGCATATTTGATATAATCTTGCCTTATTTGTTGTTTTAGAAAGAACACTAACTTTGTTCTTTCATTCATTGCCACTCCAGGTTATTGTTAGAACTGAATCAGTATTCATATACATCGTATGTCATCCAAACAAATTTTGTTTGTTACAGTGTACACCGTCCAGTGTCTTGGGTATGGCGAATGTTTCAATGGAATCATTTTGGCTATTACTTGCTAATCATATAGTGTGTTTTCTTGCCTGAAATCTTCCATTGAATATGAGCGTTTGTACTTACCCTGAATAATCTTGCCTTTTTCAACAAGTGCTTGACAGTTTTAATATTACATGATCCAACAACTCTGAATGATGGATATGATAATGCACAAATATATAGACTGATACTGTTTCAGATAATTATTAATCCTAATATTTTCTGCTTTTAGTGTGGAAGTAACATACATCAACTGAAAAAAGAACCCTTTTCTTGTAGTCAAGCCAAATTTGTATTCTACAAAAACAGCAGGAAAAAATCCCAAAGTGCTTTGCCTGTGAGAGCAGTTAATAATAGATTTTTAGAACTTAATACTTGAATGATAAGTAATATTACCCTACCCCCCCCCAAAAAAAAATGGTTTTGTTTTCTAAGTATAAATCGAACGTAATGAATGACACGACTCATCCCCCACGTAACAAGATTAATAATGAAATTAATAATAGCAATAATAAAAAAATAATAACAATAATTATAACAATAACAGTAACAGCAACCACTACTTACTACTACTTATGATAATAATCATAATCATAACAATGATAATAATTATAATAATGATAACAATAATAATAATAATAATAATAATAATAATAATAATAATAATAATAATAACAATGCTCTAGCTTTGGTGAGTTCCTGTCTACAACATAGTGTTTGTTTTACCAATGTGATAATTTATACATCTAAATGTCTCAGGACAGTTCCTTCCCCCCCCCTCCCCCACCAAAAAAAAAAAAAAAAATTGTTTCGTTTTCTAAGTATAAATCGAACGTAATGAATGACACGACTCATCCCCCACGTAACAAGATTAATAATGAAATTAATAATAGCAATAACAAAAAAATAATAACAATAATTATAACAATAACAGTAACAGCAACCATTATATAATACTACTTATAATAAAAATCATAATAATAATAATAATAATAATAATAATAATATTGATAATAATAATAATTATAATAATGATAATAATAATAATCATAATAATGCTCTAGCGTTGGTGAGTTCCTGTCTACAACATAGTGTTTGTTTTTCCAATGTGATAATTTATACGTCTAAATGTTCCTTTGTAGTGGCCTCCTCTCAGGATATGCATCTTTCGCTGCAGCTTGTACACATGCTGGAAGTTGAACCCGGATGTCCTTTCCTAGAACTCCCCAACACCATCTCATGAATTGGCGATAGGCCTACTTCTATTATTTCTTCTTTATTTCAACACGACAGTGCAGAGCGCGCTTTTCCCCCGCTGGACATTTTACCATGAGAACGCACCTCGCGATTACCGCAGATATGTGCTTCCTGATTTAAACGGTCCTCGCTTTTGTTACCTCGTGTTTGAGAAGGAATTTCACCCGACTTTACCCCAGACAGTCATCTGGTGTGACACCGAGTGATTTAGATTTAAATGGGGTATCAGACTCTATTCTAACACCTCACTGGTCTAATATTTGCTGTTCTAAATCACCTTGTTTCAAAATAATACGAGCAAGCGAAGGGAGAGAGGGTAAAACACACTCTTGGCGAAAAAGTATTCCCAACTATTTTGTATTTAAATGCTATACAAGTGAGTGCAGCGAGTGAGGAAAACTTCACACGTCTCCTTGATAGCCTCAAACTTCAATCACCTCACTGCAAAATATGATGCTATTTGGCTCATCGCTTGCGATTCAAAATCATTCTGTTTCTATGAGCAAGCAAAAACGAGCTACAGACAATAACTCATTTTCTTTCAAATGTAGAATTGTCACGAAAATCATTATTTTGATGGTGCACATCTTCCCACAGAATTTGAGGGGAGTTCGATATTTTGCTGTAAAGTATTATGATGTTTGAACATGTTGCCAAGGGAATAGGAGTGTATGTCTCCTTGAAAATATCTTGTTCCTAGATTTTATTGGCGAGTGTAGCGAAGAATAGAGAAAAATTGGATACCGTATTTAAAAATACACTGTACTAAGAAAAGGTGTTTGTATTGTTCCTCCAATATCATCATTCTAGTAACACATATTTATCGTTTTCCTCCTTTTTCACATTTGGTGAGATAGGAAAAGGCCATTGGTCACAGGCCATTATCTCATGAAATTATTCTGTTTTAGCTCTTCTTGATTGACTCATTGTAGCTTTATTGACAAGAATTGTATAACATTAGATAGAAAGACAATTAGATGCAAACCAGTTTCATTTCATGAGGATATTTACATATTGGCATTGGTTAAGATACAGGTTTTCCCGGTCAATTTCATACTTTTTCCATTCCAATCCATGAACGTGCATTCAATTTCACGCAACGCACGCCCGCGAAGACATTCGGGCTTTCAACTTCACAATCCGATCGATCATTTTTTTTTTTTTTTTTTTTTTTTGGGGGGGCGCTCTTATTTCCTTTCCGCAAAATCAAAATCACGCATGTGCATTCAAATGCGAGCGTTGTATTTCTTATTTGTGCATTCAAATTCTCCCATTAGTCACGATGACGCTGTTTGGGACGTTCACTTTCATTTTTCAGGCGATCAATTTCCTACTTCGTGCACTCAATTTAGTGGAGAAGATAAAAAGGGGGTTATGAGGGGGAGAGGGGGACGAGCGTTGGTTGTTTCTGATAAAAGAGCACACTCCGAAAAAGGATTAGTAAAAATAACTATTGTGTTGGTGCATTATTGTCCGACCAAAATTTTAGTGAAGATTGATCAATATGATGCTCATGATTACCCAACCATTTGTTAAAAATTAGTTTACCAAAATTTTGGTTGATTTTGACTATTTTTTCTTTTATTCATACACATATTCACCAACACATTGGTTATTTTGACCAGTCCCTTTTTAGAATGTACACAATCTACCCGAACACCCCTCACCTTTAACACACACACCCACACACACACACACACGCGCGCACACAATCCCATTTTTATAGGCTTCTGTATAGTATACTTATTCTTTTTTAAGGTTCTATATTGTTCTGAATTTGTATCCACTTACAATGGTTACAATGATATCCACAATTACCATGGATGACGTGAATATACAAAGATAGGAAGAAAACTCCGATGAGAGTCATAGTGTTGAGTTTCAAATTTTCGACCTCCATTTAGATCATCTTAAGGAACTGAGGTAAAACTGAACAAGAACTGTTTATGTATACACTAATACAATTGGATAAGAAGGCATCAAAATGTTCAGTTTTACCTCAGTTTCTGGAGATGATCTAATTAAAGGTCGAAAATTTGAAACTCAACACTATCGTGACAATGATGACTGTCGTTGAAGTTTTCTTCCTATCTTTGTATATTTACAATGATATCATGTCCTTATATGTTCATGTCTATACTTCAATACTTTAACTACATAACGATATAATTTCTAACTTACACTCCTTGATGACGCCACCCATAAAAAAGATAACACCACAGTACTAACCACTAAGCGTCAATTCAATAACCAACTGACAAGCAATATGATCTCAAAATCTCTCACGTGGAAACCTAAATAAACAGCAATATGAAATGTTCGTAATTTCCATGTTACCAGGTTCAATGGAAACATTTATGGCATATACCTAAAATACTGGACTTAAGCACGATAAATTATGGCAAATGTCTTGACAAAGAAACCCAATTTATTCAAAACTAAGTGAAAAACACCCACATTGACCCCAAGCTAACTAAAATGCGATGATTCTTTAAATTGATTGCACTTATTTGGAACTTGGTTGCCTTTTCATGAATATGAATGACCAAGGAGATTCGGTCGTCGGCTTGAAATGAATTTGATTCAGTGCCAATTTATCAAAAAGCATGCTCC
This sequence comes from Echinometra lucunter, assembly GCA_029962745.1. Taxonomy (NCBI): domain Eukaryota; kingdom Metazoa; phylum Echinodermata; class Echinoidea; order Camarodonta; family Echinometridae; genus Echinometra; species Echinometra lucunter. The sequence goes on along the minus strand of JAPZVO010000216.1, from coordinate 12,087 downwards.
TACTTTGAATTTGAATGACCCAAATGAACAACTGATTGCTCGTATAGTGAATATGAATGACCCAATTTGAATTTGAAAGCCGCTTCAGAGCTGCGAGTGTGAAACGCGGAAAATTGAATGCTCGGAATATGAACTTGAATGACAAAATCATGAAATTGACCGGGAAAACCTATACTTAAAATGCGAGGCAGCGAGTAGAAGAATAGTATACTATGTGTGAGAGAGAGAGAGAGAGAAGTTGCAAACCGATATAACAACCAGAGATACTTTTTAAATGTGAGCTAGCGAAGCAAGTCAACGCTGGAAAGTTTTTCTTATCCCTTTTATTTTATTTTTCTTTCCATTTGTCCTTCTTACTTTTTGGGACTATTTTAAGGGATTGCAGGGGGTTGTGTCACTTTTAATGGTGAATCAGGGGGGGGGGGGAGTGTTAATGCAGACCATCTCCCTGCCGACAATATTGTGGATATATCCCCCATCCCCAAATCAACACCCATATTGTTGCTCAAAATATCTATTGTGGTATACAGTTTATTCTGCGATCTAAGCCTCATGACCAGATAACAGCAGTAGTTTTAAAGAGAGCAAATCCTGAAATACGGTCTTTAGCAATAATGTTTGTTGGCTATAGTCAGTCACTTTGTTTTTCTTTGGGTTTTATTTTGCATGGCTTTCTTTAATGACAGGTAAAGGTAACTTGTTTTCATTTTAATGAGTTATTATCTGAATATTGGTACTTATATTAGAAAAATGAGATCAATAGCACTTTTTTTAATGGAAAATATTGATATCTTAAGTTTAACCGTAACACGCATTCATGGGAATCTTATACCAATTACGGAAGAGAACCACACATCATTTTATATCACTTTTTTCAAGGTCAAGATATCAATTTACTGGATGTATTAAGCTTTAAAAAAGCTATTGTGGGCTAAACAGATTTTGTAGAACTAAGCTTCATACCATCTGCAGTTTTCAAGATAGGTGGCCATAATGTCAGGTGTGAATCACTATGTGTCTCCAAATGGTTGCAAAATGATGTTTATCTTCATTTTTAACATAATTTTTTGACCAGATAACCTTCTGCAAGCGAAATTTTGCTGAGGTTGCCCTGAAATATCGGTAAATGTCTACAATTTCAACAATTTTGATCATCCCGCTGGTTGGGACTAATGGTGTAATTTGAAGGACAACTTTGCCAATTTTTCTTCAAAATCAAAATTTGAGGGCGCCTTACACCCAAACATCAATGATTTTTGTCGAGATTTTTTCGGAAGTGGAAGAGAACATGTAATAGGTATAGTACCAATGGAAAAATAACATTTTTGGCTTTGTTTTTATGTTCAATGATAAATAAGGAATTTTCACTTTCTTTCGTACAGCCTATAGCACATATGGCGACCATCTTGCAAAATAGCTGCTATTTTATATCTAGACATAAAAACATAGTCATATCCTCAAATTAACCTCAGATCTGGATTCTCCATCCCGAAAACTCTTATTTCCCCTCCCCCTTTTTTTTAACATTCTAGGGATGTTTAAAGTAGGTAAACAGAAAATCCAAGACGGCCACCGGCGGCCATTTTGGATTTTCGCATATATCTCAAATTGCTCAATGCTGACAGAGCTCCAGCATGTGGATTGTTTAAATAGAAGGTCTGACCAGTCGATATCAATTAAACAAAAAACTATAACATTCCATTGCAATCCCCCCTCCACCGGCTACGGGACTATAGATCTAAATATCAGTAAAAAAAAAAAATCGTATCAGTTTTACCAATGAACATCATGTCAATGAGCACAGCAATGGAAGTCCCAAACACAGCTCACCTTATCTTCTCCTTACATTCATTTGCACTCAGTGTTATAAACTTCGGGCAAATGTCTTCCCCACATGCACAGTAAGAAATCATACGTACATGCCATGCATATATACCACACTCTTAGACATTACGATCAGGATAAAATTCATCAGTGAACATAACATAACTGTACTCACAGTCTTCACGAGAAAGATTCAGTTATCTAACCAGAAGAGGAGGAGAAATATCGCAGAAAACAAACCACATAGGTGGAAAGCAACCGATTCGGGTGTCTCACCAAAGAGGCGAAATATCGCGGAAATAATTCAGCAACAACGTTGCATGCAAACGAAAACAAGGCGTTTCCTTGTAGGAGAAAGTGAAAACCAGTTCAGGAAATATCAAGCAGTTGTTTATGGAAGGCCATCCCTGCCATTTACACCAGCTAGCTGACGCATGCTCCAGCAACCTTACGTAAGCTTATTCTTACTTAACCTTACGTGAGTTAATTGACAAATCAGTGAGTTCGATTCGGGTGTTAAGCACACGCATACGCATGCTTATGGTTGGCCATCGTATCCACAATTCGCGTAGTCGTTACGTATCCCCGCACCAGATACGTATCCCAATTGACCAATCACGAGACTCACACAATAGATACGTATCCTTATACATGCAGGCACACATACGTATCCGAAATAGTCTGATACGTATCTGCCGTGTTCGCGATACGTAACTTACGTTCTACATACGTATCGCAATTTGGGGGATACGTATCCCATTGTTTAAGGATACGTATCTCGAGGTTTTGATACGTATCGCATCGTTTTGGTATACAGATATGGTCCGACAAAATCAAAGATGCATTAATTCAAGAAGACTTTGCCGTATTCTCAGGTGAATCTCGGTCAATTGGACTACCATACGTTTCCCTAAACAATGTGATACGTATCAAGAACTCGAGATACGTATCCTAAAACAATGGGATACATATCGTAAACACGGCGGCTATGTATCAGACTATATCGGATACGTAAGCGCCTGTATAAGGATATGTATTTATTGTGTGAGGCTCCTGATTAGTCATTTGGGATACGTATCTGGTGCGGGGATGCGTATCGACTACGCGAATTGTGAATACGATGGCCAACCATACATGGTATTCGACCATACGTAAGGTTATCCGAGCATACGTAAGATTGCTGGAGCATACGTATGCTACAAGGGGACGTATGATAATAACATACGCGTGCTTAGCACCTACATCGAGCGCAGTGATTGGTCAAACAGGCTCATGTAAAGTCAGAAATAAGCTCGCGTAAAGTTGTTCGAGCATACGTAAGGTTGCCGGAGCATACGTCAACTAGCGGGCGTTAATGGCAGGGATGGCCTTTCATAGTTGTTAGTTTATAAACGCGTTAAAAAAAAATCCAGTCTGTTGGTACCAAGTTCACTCTTTTTTCCGATCACGGAATACCGCCGCGGGTGTCGGTTTACATTGATGACACTTTCATGTTTATAATTCCTTGTTTCATATCCTGGTCTGGCTGTGATAATGATTTGCGTGCGTGTACTATACTTACGTGAGAGAGAGAGGAAGGGAGGGGGAGAGGGGGGAGGGATAGAGAGATAGAGAGGGAGAGAGGGAGAGAGAGGGAGAGAGGGAGGGAGAGAGAGAGAGAGAGAGAGAGATTGAGAAAGGTCTCCAGTAGACATTGACTTCCTTAGTATGGTTTGATTGTATGGAAAAGGTTGGTTATTTGCAGTGGGGTTATGTTGGTGAAAAATATTGTTTTGAGTTGTGTACCTTCTTGTCACTTTTTTCTTTATTATTATTATAATAATTTTATTTTTTTTCTATTATCATTATTATTATTATTATTATTATTATTATCTCTGTTATTTTCATGATCTTGTCAAATTATTACCAATAACATGTAACTATTGTGATCACGATTAGAAAACTAACAAAAAAATAATAATTACACCCCCCCCCAAAAAAAAAAAAAAATGTCAGCGAAAAAATTAGTGTTAGCAGAGAGATGAAAGTTTGTTGGGTTTCTTTTGCTTTTTTTCTTTTTTTTCGTTCATGTAAGTGGGTATTGGGTCTGTCGCGTCTTGGGGGGACTTGACTGACTGCGGGGGTCGTTCATTCCGGGTCGGTGTGGGGCGTGGAGGTTACGGGGAGAGCTCTTGTAGTGACCATTCCGATTTTTAACTTTTCAAATTGTTTTTTTTTCCCCTTAAGCACCACCCTACAGCATTTGCGGTGTGGTCAATTTATGTCGTAGACCGCGAAACCTAACTACTTTCATGGTCACGTGAGTGATGTGTACATACCTCAAGGACAAAGTAGTCCCTAATTAGATATCTCTGAAATGTTCACATGTCATTTTTGAGGTATAGATTTATGAAAGTATTACATTTTCTCATGCATATCACGTTGTTTTAACTGAAATTAGTTAATACAATTAATCTAGAAAGATATTTACTCTTCGACACAAAAGTAGTCCTTCCAGGACGTGGCGGTATATCAGGCAAGACCCTGCTAGGTTTTTTTTTTTGTTGTTGTTTTTTGCCTTTTTTTTTTTTTTTTTTTTTTTTTTTTTTTACCTAGGCGACATAGCGCATTGCACTTGAAGCAGCCGTCGTGTCAGGTTCCTAGCTAAGAGCTGCATGACAGATTAGCCTGTTTACAGTTCTATACCAGGTATGTGAATTAATATAGATTGGTCTTTGCTATTAGTGAAATTATATAAGAATGATGATGATATATAAAAGTTTTCTTACGATATAAAAGTTTTGTTTGCTTACATGTAACTTGAATATGTAGTGTCAAAATACACACGGCTTTACATTTTGAGTGTGTCACTAATTAAATTCACATTGCATAACTTTTGAAGCAAGAAATACATACTTCAGATTTACTGCTATATAATAAAACTGAGAACTGTATAGTATATTTTATTAAACATGTAGGTGATATTTAATCACTTTGTATGAGAATTTTATTTTTACAGTTGGCTGTCAGTATACGAGGCAGTTCAATAATGTATTCGTAATGAGATGTTTTATTCACTTTATGGTGAAAAGTACGTAAGTGTGTAATTTTGTTTACCTGTTTGGGTTGATATGTAGCGTAGTCTTAAGCATCAGACCCAACTGATTTATAATGTGGATTTTTTGAACAAAATTACATTTATATTGTAGAGGTGTTGTGGATCAGTGGATAAGTCTCCGGACTTTGAACCACAGGGTCCGGGGTTCAAATCCCACCGCAGCACTCGCGTCCAATGACAAGACGTTTATCTACATTTGTCACTCTCCACCCAGGTGTAGTAAATGGGTACCCGGTAGGAAGCAATTATTTGAATGCTCGAGCATCTGATCAGGGTAGCAGTGCTAAAACCGGGGTAATGATATGCAGCGCTTAGAAACATTTGTATTAAGCGCTATATAAATGTTGCATATTATTATTATTATTATCATTATTATTATATTGGATTTTGAAATTTTAGAAAATTTATGTATTTTTGTCTACTATATCCGCTGAGGCTAAGGTGTGCTAGACGGGCTGCAGACCATGGAGGGGGGGGGGGGGGGGGGGGCAGCTGAACTGTTTAATTATCCCGTGGTTGATGGTAGTCTAGGGTGAGTTGAGTTTAATGATTCACGCTACTTATTAATTGGAATACTTGATGCCATACATGCATTTCTCCTCCCTAGGAATATAAGGCTTGGAGTTAAAGATGTTGTTGGAATTCTAAATATTTTTACTTTTTTGTTTTAAGTAATTGAAATTAATATTTGATACTGAATCTGAAATTGCATTTTTTGCACAGAATCCCGAGTAGGTTTGATTTGATGATGACTTGTATAATTCTATGTCATGATCTTGTACTCATGATAGCTTTCCGAGTTTTCTTCTATGCAGTGCAGGAGTTTTCCCATTTCCGTTTCCGTTTCCGTTTCCAAATAAACAACCAAACTCAACTGCAGATGTATGTCTCCCATGTTCTTGGCGTCATCACTCTGCATGGTCAATCGCCTTACATGTGTGAAAGACTATTTGTATTCTTATCTTTTCATATTTTTCAAAAACTCACCTGCTTGTATTAATTAAAGGAGAATGCAACCTAGTGTAACAGTGTGTCTCCAAGGATTGAAGAAGTACAAGAAGAGTAAACAGGGTAAACGTGAAAGTTTGAAGGAAATCGGAAAATGTGTTAGAGAGTTATAACTTTGAAAGTTTAAGTAAATCCGTATTGTTGAGATCCTTGAATTGGCAACTTTGCTAGCATATGTGATATCATCGTGCACAACTCTCCATTCATTTTGAACATAGAATTCACCATTTTCTTTATTTTCAAGAAAAATAGAAATTCTTTTGATTAATGGTTTCAGTGTCAATTCTGCAAGCATTTTGAGGAAAAGTATGTTAATTCCTGACTTAAAATTTCATTTAAATCCTTTTATCTTAATTATGAACGAAATGAATTGAGAGTTGCCCAGGATGACAGTAACGTTGCAAAAGAGATTCAAAATTCACACCTCTTGAACAGGTCCAGTTTTGCTCAAACTTTCACTGTTTATTCTTCTTAGTCATCTTTATTCACTAAGAGCACATCGATATCTCGGTTGAATCTAGCCTTTAGCCAAGGCACTTGGTGCTGTTATTTCCCTAAACGCGCCTGAATACATAGACTAATCGCACGACAACTGTGATCCGTGGCTGGAGGTTCGTCAGCGCCAAGGCCTTTACTAACCTGAGTGGTTGTTGTAGTTTATTTCTTTTGTTCTGTATTATATTCCGCTACCGAATCGGTAGATAATTAGATGCAAAGTAGCTTACCGAGAAAGCCCCCCAAACCGCCCGTTCAAATCCGATACACCAATCAGAGTAGACAATTCGAGAGAACTTATGAATATTTATTATTCACATGTGCCTAACACTCGACGTGTTGTACAAGAACAATTGATCAGCTGATCGCGCGAACCACTATGCGTAGGTTGAAATGAAAGAGAGAGGAAAATTTTACGATAGATCTACTTATTTAGCAAAATAGTAAATACAACTAGTCATCAAATTATTTATTTCCTTTAATAAATTTATCTCTTCCATTGAAAATTGAACTAAATATTATTCATTATTTTGTACATTTTAATATCTATACCCCCGTAATTTAATGAACGAATCCATATAACACACCGCGGTTAAAACAGTTACGATTGGTCACAATCGTCGCTAGCTGCTGTATATGCAAGACCCTCTTGCATATGCATGACTCCGCAAGTTAGCAAAGGCCTCGGCGCTGACGCGCCTCGTTCCACTGATCGCTGCCATAAATTCACACTGTTTAGTCTATTTTTCAAACCCTGCTTGGCAGACAAGCAGCGCGAGGCCTTGCCCAAAGGCTAGGTTGAATCCGAAGGGGGGTGGGGTAATGGGATGTCCCCACACTTTTTAAGGAAGAAATTATATGTTTATTTTCGGTAATTTGTCATGAACGACCATATATAATTTTTATTTGAAAATGCGATTAAAAAACAGAAAAGTGATAATGTCTGGCTCGCTTAAAAAATAAATATCAAAAAGTGTGTAAGGGGGGCCGGGCGGTTGGATAAGGGTCTGTGCTTATACGTAAGTTTAAGTTCGACAGCAGAAAAAAAAAATCGGCAAAAAAGTCGACCATCCCACATTCCTCCAAGTGGATTAACGCAGGTGGATTCTCCTTTAGATCATTTGCATACACATCCTTCACTCTCTCTCTCTCTATGTGTATATATATATATATATATATATATATATATATATATATGTGTGTGTGTGTGTGATTAGGTAACATATACAACAGCTTTGGCGACTCTCGTGGAAATAAATACATGAATGTGAGATAAATACATGTGTCAGGCTGTCAGCTCTGGGGACCTTTGATTTATGCTATTTATTTATGCTACGCTATTATTCTCTCAATTGATCTCATATATATGTATATATATATATATATATATATATATATATATATATATATATAGTAGCAAAACAATAAAGTACTGATGAACCACACGTCAACTGTGTAACTTTATTTATTTTATTTTATGCTCTGCCCCATCACGGACATCGAACACTCTTAATTACAAGGATAGCATTCACCAAGTGTATATATATATATATCGTGTTAATTTCTAACTTGGATAATGATAATGGTACTGCCGTCAGGCTATTCGGACTTTTTTTTTTCCTATTCCTGTGGTAATCATTTCTAGTATCGTCAGTGTGCAGACAAAGTTTGTGTTCAATATTATTATTATTATTAATCTCCTCCACATTCCCTGTCCATTTCTTCCTCTGTTTTGCCACTTCTTTGCCTCTAGATTTTCTCTCCCTGCCAGATCCATCTTAACCTGCATACTGTACGAAATATCATGCGCTCTCTTCCTTTCTTCATTATATCACCTTTCAACCCCACCTCTGTTTTTGGGCTCCGCCCCCCCCCCCCCCCCCGTCGATCTTATGAGCTTATCTTATGTGCACGTATCCATAACGGCCCTGAAGTAGGCTAGACAACAAGTAATCTAAATCTAAACCTTTACGTAATCTCCCACCCATCTTAGGTGTCTTTTGATCAGGGGCGGCGCGAAGATATTTTGACGCAGGTGAGGGGGAGGCCGGGAGGCAAGGTGACCCGTATAGATTTATTTCCGTTGTCAATGAAGAAAACAGGGGGATATAATTTGTAACCTCCGTCCCTCTCTTGCTAAATTCTTCTTTGTTTGTGCTTTTCTCCCGGCTTTTCTCTTGTACTTTTTTCACAATTTGACCATTTGGAAAGTACGAGGGGCGGTGGTCCGTCTCGTCCCAATCACGCTCTGTAGAGTAAAGAGTAGAAGGAGAAGCGGAAGGCAAAGGGACAGATCCCGGGAAAAGATAGATTAAAGTAATGACACCGTATAGCGCCGCATGCCGTAAAAGAAAGCATGGACACAATGATTTGGCCTTCTAATTCCGTTGGTCTTCGTTTTCATCCTCTTGTGCCATTAATTCATTCTACCTTCGCTCTCTCTCTCTCTCTCTTTCCCTCAAGCTACCCTTAGTTATCAGTCGAACCGCTGACGTATCCATTCCCCCTCTCTTTATCTAGTTGTATCCTGTCTGTTTCACGATGAAATTGGTTGCAATGTATTTCTTACATTTCCTTTCATTCCCTCCTCTTTGCAGTCTTTTCCTCCTCTCTCTTCCTTTTTTTCCCAGTTCTACCTCTCACCTACTTCTTGTTCCTTTTCTTACACCTGCATGTGAACAGCTCTTTGGTTCGATTTTTATTGACACACACACACACACACACACAAAGTGTATGTAAAGTTGGGATTCCCACAGAAATGGCGCGTCGGTGAATTGTAATGGCTGATAGCTCTTCCTGTCTGCTGGCTCTAAGTTCAAGTTACATACAAGGATAACATTCATTTGAATCACATTTAGTTTGGCTAACTTTAAAACGTAATACTATTAGAATATGCTAATGAAAAAAAAAAAAAAACCTACCTGCACATGTACTATGCCTGCAAGAAAATCACTTGAATATTTTTGTGTTCATTCACAAATGAGAACAGTTACGTTTCAGTGTGGTTCCATATTGAGACAATCTAATGTAAAATCGACTTAAACACGGACATTTTGTAAAGCCATTTGAAAATCGCAGATACAAACAGGATAATTTGCTTTTTGTGAAATACAGACATCTACCAATTGATTATAGGAGTCATAAAGTTCAAACTCACACTTATCGTGTCGGGCAGTCCCTCAACTATCATGGGTTTATACACTCAGCTGTTGCCATTAGGGTTTTGGTATAAAAAAAACCAAAATTATTCTGCAGGTGACAGACACAATACTGAAAAAAAGAAAGAATATAAACTATATCAGACCGAATGGCACAAAATTTGTATTTGGAGGTCGGTTTGGGTTCGGTCTGGCGGTGTGACTGTAGTTTTATACTACAGTCACCTCCAAATACAAACACTCTTTGCCATTCGGTCTGATCTCTGCATGGATCGGTCTTCTGTCAGTTTTACGTCGGCCTGATATCGAAATTGTCGGTCTGTAATCAGTTTAGTGTCGGGCTACAGAATTTGTCGGGTCGAGATTTTTCAAGCGTGTTCAAAAGATCTCATCCCGACCATTTTTCGGGGACCTGTCGGGGACGAATCGGGGAGAGTTCAAGAAGAGCGGGAAGCATTCGGACTGGGTTCGAACTCGGTTCGGAATTAAAATTCGGGAAGTGGTCGGTTTCAATACCAAGTTAAGTCAGGTTGTGGCTGAACTGATCCCGAATCCTTGTGGATAGAGTACTGAATAGATATTTTTACCAGACACGAAACCGAACAAAGTCGCACCTCACCTGATACAAAACCGAACAAAGCTGAACTCAACCCGAACAAGGGCTGTATTGACACCGACAAAAAAATATTCAGTTGTCAACCGGTACTTGAAATGCAATTTAATGATGATTCTTGTGAACATAGGCCTTTTTAGAAACGTGTTATAGATTATATACTATGTTCTTTATTACAACTTGAAAAGTTGTATTGGTACATAAATAACGTAAAACATACTTGCAATGATCAACATCAATGCAATACAGCGTACATATAAAATGTACGTACTGACGAATAGGAAAGAATAGTAAAAAGTAAAAAAGTCAAAGAAGAAGAAGAAGAAGAAAAGGAATGACAAAAAAAAAGAATAAGATGGCGGAAAATGGGAGAGAAAGGAAGGAAAAGTCAGAAGAAAACCGGCAAGGATAAAAAAAAAAGGAAAGAGAATACTAAAATGAAAGCGCTTTGACAACCATAGGTGCATTTGTATGAAAGTAAACTGACATATGGTTACAATCTTTTGAATACATACCCAGTGGACGCCCCCCCCCCCAAAAAAAAAAAAAAAATGGGAGGCTTTCCAAATCTTACAGGAAATAAGGGGTAGTAAAGTAAAAAGAGGAAATTTAAAAAGGGAGAGAAGAACAAAAGCTAGTAAAAGAAAAAAAAAAGGAATGAGAAAAAGGACAAGAAGAGGAAATTTATGGTGCATGACGGTTGGAAATTCGTAGGAAGTTTATAGATTTGATATTGCAGATGATTTTTGAGAAGAAAAAAAAACGCAGGAAAAATATATGATTAATGAAAATATGGTTATTCGTTCTAATTTAGGTTTTTTGGCATGCACATGCACAGTAAGATCAGAGAGCTTGAAGGGATGAAAATCAAATCTATAGGGGCCGCGGAAGCGGCGGGGGGGGGGGGGTTGAGGGGTTACACCCAAGACAAATTTGACCCAAACATATAAAAAAAAAATGCAAAATACTTAGTATCTAATATCGTAAATTGCTCATTTCATTTCGTAGTCTTGAAAAACCGTAAAAGCCCAAGAACTTCGGGCTTGGGGTCGGGGGCGCCTAAATTCGGGTCCCTACACCCCCTGAACTGTGTTTTTTTTTTGTTGTCTGTCATCCCCCTTCCAACTCAAAGAACGTTCTGAAATCTCTTCTCCATAGGTACCTAGCGTGTGGAGATGGGTCGGGGCAGAGTAGATTCAAGTTTTAAAAGTCATAATTCCCCTCCCCCCCCCCCCTTCGAAATGCTTGAAATGTGACTTTTTGCCCAATTTTAAAATTTGGAAAGGAAACATCCTTAGTACATATACATATGAAATTACCTTTCCAATAAGGTATATGTTTCCAAAATCAACACAAAGTTGCATTTTGACCCCCTTTTTGACTGGTTGACAACGGAATATGTGCCCGTATAAATTTTAACATTCGGGATGATAAATTACAAGAAACCAAAACAAAACAAAATGCAAGCAGGATGTAATCGGACTGGGTTCAAGGAGGAATCGGAGTTTGTCGGGCATGCAACATTGCCCGACTATACTATTTCAGAAAAAAAGTGGTCTGAGGTCGGTCTGGTCAGTCATGTGTCAGTGTGACTGCTCCATAAGTACTTGGCTACTTTTGTTTCTTGTATATTAAAGTGTTATAATGGACAGCACTGTGTGTATGGATTTGATTAAAAAACAACAACAAAAAAACCTGTGTAGGCCAACTTTTTGCCTATACCTCTCTGAAACAGTTATAACGTAAACGTGGTTAAAAAGTGAATAATGTATTGTACAGCACCTTCATTTTCCTTTAAAATGTTTTTCCTTTTACTGTTTCCCCTCTCTTTTTATGGAATCATGAAAGGGTTAATAACAAAATTCATGCAGAAAACCCTTGAAGCTGCTTCC
>JAPZVO010002159.1:0-10862 GCA_029962745.1 Echinometra lucunter | reverse complement strand
AGTGAATGAAAGGTCAATATTAATAATGTGTTTATATGTTATAATGATAATAATAATAATAATAATAATAATAATAATAATAATAATAATAATAATAATAATAATAATAATAATAATAATAAAATAATAATAATAATAATATTAATAATAATGAAGTGGATAATGATAACGCAACTTATATAACTAATTTAGGATAATTATAAACGGGAATGAGATTAAAAAAGGAGGTAATAAAAATTTGAATCAATAATGATACTACTACTACAGTAACTATTAATAATCATAATAATAATGAATAAAAGGCAATAGAATTATACTGAATTGTAATACTAAAATAATGAATTGTATTGACTGGAGACGCAAGGATCGGGGGGTTCGATCGCCGGCCCTTGAGAGCAAGGCATTTTTTTTAAAAATCTACATTGCTCTTTTATAGTTCATCAAATAAATTAAAATGCTATAAGCATATTGATACCAACGTGGCACGTATGTTTATAGTTTAAGAAAATAAACTCAAACCAAAAAAAAAATAGTCATTGTCTATCCACAAACATGTCAAACAGGATAATGTTCGGTTAATTCGATTTCCATCTGTCCGCTATGTACCACGAGAAGATTCACTTACATATGTGTGCCCTTTAAACGTGGATGAAAAACTGACTTTGGCAAAGCAACAAAAAGGCGTCAAACGCGGGGGGGGGGGGGGGGTGGTGGGGCGATGGATAGGTTGACTCGTCCCCAATTGTGTTTTTTTTTTTTTCAGAGTGGGGGACACGATTGGGTATGTTACCCCCACCCCCACAACAACTACCACCTATTTTAAGGATCAGTTTTTGGAGTGCCCCCCCCCCCGTATAAAACCAGTAGACACGACGCATTTTCCTGACCGTGATTTCATTCTGCAAGAATCGCAATATCATTTGACACGACTATTTAAGCGTTTAAATGTTTATTGCACTACAAAGGTGAGATTAATTAAATGCTCTGATGCCCGGGGGGGGGGGGGTTGACTCGTCCCGCAGTTGTTTTTTTTTCAGAGTGGGGGACACAATGGAATATTTGACTCCCCTCCCCCCTCCCACAACCATCACCATTACCACCACACCACCACCACCTATTTTAAAGGAGAATGGAACCCAGGCATCAGTGTCTTTCCAGTGAATGAAGAAGAAGAAGAAGAATAAACAGTGAAAGTTTGAGCAAAATCTGTTCAAGAGTTATGAATTTTTAAAGTTTAAGTAAATCCCTATTATTGGGATCCTTGAGTTGGCAACTTTGCCAACATCTGTGATGTCATCGTGGACAACTCTCCATTCATTTTGTACAGTGAATTTAACATTTTCTTCATTTCCAAGAAATATAGAAATTCTTTTGATTTACTGTTTGAGTATGACATGGCTACATCAATTCTTCAAGCATTTTGAAGAATTATGTTGATTCCTGACTCCAAATTTCATATACATCAATATTTTTGAAATATTGTGTGCAAAATGAATAGAGAGTTGTCCACGATGACATCACAGATGGTTGCAAAGTTGCCAACTCAAGGATCCCAACAATAAGGATTTACTTAAACTTTCAAAAATCATAACTCTTGAACGGATTGTCCGATTTTGCTCAAACTTTCACTGTTTAATTTTTCTTGTTCATCTCCATTCAATAAAAGCACACTGATACCTGGGTTCCATTCTCCTTTAAGCGGAGGACTAGTTTTTGGAGTCCCCCCCCCCCCCCCGTAGTATAGAAGCGACGCATTTTCCTGACCGTGATTTCATTCTGGAAGAATCGCAATGTCAATCGATATTTAAGCGTTTATATGTAGTACACTATAAAGTTGAGATTGAATAAAGCTCTTATGATGGTAAGGCTTTTTTTCTACATGTAAACTTGTTGTGGGGGGGGGGGGGGCAGTTGTGGGTCAGACCATGGAAATGGACGTGTATGATCTATAGCCGATACTGCTTTAATATTGATGACCTGCAGAACGTTGTGCGAAACATTGCTCAGCAATATTCATTATGGTAACTTAAAGTTCAGTTTAAGTGCCCATATTCTGTAAAAGTGCGATTTCTTTGTAAATCGGATCGCAGTAGGAGCGTCGATAGGCTTTAGCGCCAGTGCCCTAAGGCTGGACTTGTCAAAACATGGAATTTTCATCGAATTATTATTGCTTTTTTATCATTGTCATCATGTTTTCCTAGTCCACAACACAAGCTTCTCTTTTCAGAGGCATGGAGTTGGGGTGGGGGGGGGGGGGGGGCGTTTCATCAATATGTCAACTGACAAATTGTCAGCACTGACAACTTTATCAGCGGCAACTGATACCGTATGTAAGGTGAATCAGAAATTGTCAATTAAAACAGACTTTGTCGGTGAAAATCACTGACAAAACACTTGTTGGAACGCCCCCAGGTGTTTGCTTCCTTCCTTCATCAGTTCATAAAGGTATTGTTGTTTAAGAAGGGAATGGAATATGCAGTGACGGCACCAAGGGGGGGGGGGGCATGGGGGGCATTTGCCCCCCCCCCCCCACTCAGAAGCTTTGCCCCCCCCCCCCCAGAAATTTTGAGCACTGAAAAGAAAAATCATACAGTAATTTGTAATGTAGATGTTGACATAAGAATCATATTCAAGCTATGAAGTGCTCTAAAATACAATTTTTCCGCTCTTCAAAACTTGAAAATTTTCTCACTCAGTCGCTGTTGGCTTCCTCGCACACTATCAGTTTGTAATGTAAATGTTCAGTTCATGATCTAGTTTTGATCAATATCTTTGCTCCATTAAGCATTACCTGATTTTACAAAAATTTCTCTCTATAGCAAGTGTAACAGAAAAATGTTTATTGGGGCCACTTACAGCATTGGCATAAATCCCGGGGGGATGGCGTGTACAAATATCCCCCCTCATTTTTTAAGGAGGAAAATATATTTTGATTTATCAGTTAGTAAAAATTTTGAATATCCATCAGAAACAACCAACATATATTTTAGAACTTCTATTTGAAAATACGATTGAAAACCCAAAAAAAAAGTGGCTATTTTTGGCTCGCCCGCTTCGTTCGCTCGTCATATTTCATAATTTTTTTCTAAGATGGGATTAAAAACAAGAAAAATGGCCATTTTTTGGCTCGCTCGTTTTGCTTGCTCGTCATATTTCAGAATATATAAATGTACATTATTATTATTATTATTATCATTATATTTCTTCGAAAATGCGATTAAAAACCAAAAAAGCGGTTATTTTTTTGTTTGCTCGCTTCGCTCGCTCGCAAAATTGATATTAAAATGTGTGTAAGATTAAAAACAAAAATTCAATTATCCCCGCACTCCTCAAAGTAAATTTATGCCGCCGACTAAAACTTTCGATTTTTACATACACGCAAAAAAAAAAAAAAAAAGACTGCCCCTGCCCCCCAACATTTGCTTTTAACCTCCATTTGCCCCCCCCCCCCCCACTTTATCAATCCTGGAACAATCCTGGAGCCGCCACTTGGAATGGATATCAATTTCAATATTATTCATAAAATGATTCAAGGGGGATTCAAGGTCGAACCCATTAAAGCAATGCATGTTTTGGCCCGCGTGAAGCGAAAGTGAAAATGGGTGGCAGAGGAGGAGGGAGGGAAAGAAAAGAAGAGCAGGCGAGGGAGAGAGAGAGAGAGAGAGAGAGAGCGATAAAAAGAAGAGAAAAGGGGAGGAAAGGAGAAGAAAGGAAAAGAAAGAGACGGAAAGAGAGGGGAGGGTGGAAAGGGAAGACTAGTGTTTGCAGGTACAAACCTAGCCTTCCATTACGCCGCCATGCTATCTCTTATCTTTGCTCTTTCTATCTAGCAACATGTCTGTGGTGGCGAGGCTATCCAAAGCGAGCAGCTAGCGTGCAGCACACTGCCCGTTGTGGTTAGTCTCGCCATCACAGACGTACTGCTTGCATTTAGCGTTTAGGGTTGAAAGAGCTAGAGAGGACAAAAAAAAAAAAAAGCGCAAGCAGATCGCCGTGAGGTTAGCACGAACTCTGGTCTTACCATTCTGAGTAGACTAAAGGGGGTCAATGGGAATCGTGTACTATATCTTCTCCAGACTGGACTCAGCCACTGTTATTGTTGTTGAAATGAGTTTTTACAGACGAGTATCAACCAGGTATGATTATTTACGTCTGGGACCGACCTTTTACGTCACCATCCGAAAGACGTGACTCGGACTCGAACCTGGGTCCGCTGAATCAGTTTATATTACTTCCACTGTCATGACTGCTACTGCTAGCTGGATTACAGGCGCACGCCACAACGCCCAGTAGAGACTTTGTATAGGTTTCTTTCAAGACGTAATGCATTTAAATAAAGTGTCAGTTAGGGTCTTTGCCTGCAGACTAAGGGGGTGCAGAGAGAGAGAGAGAGAGAGAGAGAGGGAGATGAGATGAGAGAAGCATCTAGATGATAGGCAAAGCAGGCTGATTCATAGGAAGAGAGAGAGAGAGAGAGAGAGAGAGAGAAAAGGGAGATAGAGAGAAAGGGAGAGAGAGAAGGGAGATAGAGAGAAAGAGAGAGAAAGAGAGAGAGAGACAGAGAGAGAGAGAGGGGGGGGGGGGGATATAGGGGTGGTATTAATCTAGACGAAAAATGCAAAAAGTTCTACCGAATTATTACATTTGTACGCTTGGGGAGCTCTTTGTGCAAACGCAAGGAAATCAAAACCATGACAATGCCCCCAACAGACCTTTTTCAACATTGTAGTTGTTTGAATGGAACACTTTTTGCTTTGATTTGATTTGATTTGATTTGATTTTCATTTCCACAAACTCAACACAATAACAACAATAACAAGCATGAGTATATACAACAAAAATAAACACAATACTTCAATTAGAAATAATACATGTTACGATATGGATAATCAAAGTTAATAGCTGTCGTCATAAAATTGTAGCACTACTATATATGTGAAAATGAAAAATCTTTTCTCGTTGCAGTACAGGCCACCTTCAAGCGTATTGCCGTACTGCTTTAGAAAATGGCTGCTATTAAGACAAAAAGACTTGATGTTCACATCGGAAAATACCCTTAAAATACGATTTGTCAATGGATATGGCGGAAATGTGCTTGTGCTTCAGCAAAGCAGGAAGTGGGGAAAACAAAATAAAGACCGTCTTTAGTTTATATGTTATTCTTCCACCCCCCCCCCCTCGCTAGCCAGATAATAATGGTGAATTAATGAAGGAAACAAAAAATGTGATGACCTTTTCTTGCTCTTATTTTTTTTATATTTGTTTTGGTTCGTCTTTTATGGTTTCTTTTGTTTTGAATATGTTTCATCTTCCCAAAGCTCACGGTCTCTAATTTTTAGCACGACACAACACTACTTTTTTTAAAGGTATGTATGCGTAGACTAGGCTACCCCAAAAAAGGGTGTGGATATCACAAGGCCTGATGGGATAGATCCACTCATTTGGAGACTGTCTCACTCTGCTCAGCTCCAGCATCATTCCCTATCAACTCGTAGCAAGAAGGCCTGGAAGTAACCACTTCTTATTTTCTTGGCACTCTAATCTGGTTTTATAGAAGGAACTTAAGAGTTTTGTAGAAGGTAAGCAATGACCTTTCTTTACCGTAGTTGTTTTTTTATTATAATTTTTAAGTAACGAAACTCTCATTTGTTTAGTCTTTAGCCTTTTTCAGGTGAGATATACCCGCTCCTAAATTTAAAAGTAAACAATCTTTCATGGTGTGGTGCAATACCAGTAGTCAACGGGAACGGCTGTTCTGTGTCATACTTGGGCAGGGAAAGGAGGGCGTTTGGAATGGAAGGAGACAGAAAGCTTACGTTGAATGAAACATGGCACGAGGGGAAAATATATTCCGTTACCTAGTCAATGCTTTCGCTTTTAACAATCCCCTCCGGTACAAAAAGTTGCGGAATGGGAAAAATGTTTTCGTCAGGATTGTGCTCCATCATAATAAATGCATTTGAGACCGAAACGCTGACAATCAACCGCTACTTGATCATGTATTTCTAAGCTCTCTCTTTTTTTCAATGGATGTTAGAATCTGTAATAGATATTTCAGTTAATTCTCAGACCATGCCTTAATAGAATCTAATTTGTGCAATTAATTTTACACAGGCAGGACCTAATTAGTATATAGGATGGTAAATGTATGCCGTTGTTTGTTTGTTTGTGGTTTGATAAATAAGTATCCTTTGCTAGGTTCCCTGCCATGCCTTTAATTGGGGACCCATTCGATATTTCCAATTTTTACACATCTGCCGAAGGGAGATCTAATGAGCGTCTAAATAATTTCCTTTTCTTAATTTCACGCCTTTCTAAAAGCCAACCGCACACTGTAGGACGGTTGTAGGCTAATGATCTGTCTGCGATTCGATTTTTCGAAAACAATCTTGTAAGTACATGTCACGAACTTTCACATATGCGAAACCCTATTTGATCAAATGAGTAGATAGTTGCTTAAATGCTGAAATTGAAATTCCGGGCAATTTCGAGCTCCACTGTTAATTAGACCACAAAAAAGCGAAATCATTTCCGAATCTTATAGTGATAGTCATTATATTCTGCTATGGTCTTCATTTAAAGCCGAAAGGCTAACAGTAAAACCCAAATTTCGATTTTGTACTCTTATCATTATTCCAAACCTGAGTTAGGATGAAATAAACTTCCAAATTTAATGCGAAATGCGACTTCTTCTTCCAAAATCTATATCGCAGTACATTCTGGTCGTATCTCTTGTGCAGTGAGGTTTACAGAGGCGCAATTGGCCTACGCATTATTCCATAGAGGAGCCAGCTAGGCTTCTGAAACACATGAAACATCTTTGCACTCCCTCCCCCGGTGCTTACCCTTGACTTTGCATGCTCCTCATGCGTCCCAGGGACCGACGAAGAAATTCCTCACAAAACGAAAGCCGTGGGATTATCTTAACAATGACCCCAAAGCGTAAAGGAATACTAGTACGAGAAAAAATGAATCGCCAGCGGCTGATGCATTTTCAAGTAGCTCAGTTGACCTTCTGTCCGAAAAGGTCTACGAGAGCTTATACGCATGTAAGAGAAGGCAAGCTCTACTGAGCGCAGAGTGTTCTTACAACTTGACCTCGATATCACAGCGTGAATTTATTGAATAGAACCTCGACCCGGGTAACGAGTTGCCTCAAAGGTGCATGGGGGAGAAATAGTAGAATTAACTGATAAAAGTAAGGATGAAATCCAATGAAGGTCAGGATGGCTTCAGATTTTGAATCATTATTATCAGTTCAATAATTCTTAAAAAGAAAGACGACCAAAAATCATAAAGACGACCAAAAAATCCAAACCGTAAACAAACAAACACACATGAACATTTTAGTGAATGGTACATGTTTCGGAGCAAGCGCACTTCATCATCAACCTGAGGTATTCAGTTAAAGTCAACTTATTATATACTTTTTTAATGTAAAAAGAATCATGCAGTTAGTTACAAATATGTAGTGAATTGGGTTTTATGTCAAGGAAGTAGAAGGAACTTCATGTGAAAGATAACAGGGTATGTCATGGAATCAGTTAAAGGATCATGCTGTGATAACAACGTAATGAAATACCACATAAACATTTTGTTGTACACAGTTTCATATTCACATATTATGGAGAGTAACCTAACTCTCAGTATATAATTATATTCATCATAACAGTATATCAATTACATTTGTGATAACATCTTGCATACATATTCAGGTATCAAGAAGAGTAATTTAATCGTTTACTTCTGACAGTTATTTGTTTAAGCTTTAAGCACAAAGATTTAACACCCGAGGCGGTTGAACGTCGGGCTCAGGCAATCGAAGGTTGCTGCACTCTTTTATTTGGGTGACAAAGTATGTAGGGATGAAATAAGAAAGAGAAACTCCAACCATCAGTGTGGGTATTCAATTTATTCGAGAATATTCGAGAGTAGTTACATGTTTCCTGTTCGGAATTCTAAAGTAGTTAAAGTTTCCTGTTCAAGAATGAGGAGTAGATGTATTATGCATCTATAATAATACAAACTATATTAGTTGCATAGATTCCTGTAAGAGATCTAGAAAAAAAAAAAAAACTTTACAGGTCCCATGATCATTGACCCCAGTTGGAGAGGTCATGATTCATGAATCCATCATTATGCCAGTCCTTTAACCATGTTGCATGTTATGGTGGCCCTGAAGTACGCTCGACATGTCCCATGTCACTCCCCCTAATGATAATGAAATAAATGAATAAATAAAATAAATATTAATAAATGAAAGTTACTTCTAAAAAATATAACAAAAATCTGGAGGTGTGTTACTGTTGTTATATTTTCTATATAGCCCCTATTTAGCTCTGATTAATGAAAAACTGGTATTTCCTTAATACGAAGGAAGGCAATGTTGTTAGTGATGTTTCTGCTAATCTACATCAATTCTCTATGCAGTGACATTGTTCTGCAGGTTTGCAATAAGGCCTGATCACTGTTTAATATCAATTGATATCAATTGCCCCCTCCCCCCCCCCAACTTAAAACAAGTTTTAGTAATCCATAATCAAGTAAACACCTATATACGTATACTGTATCAGCAAAACAAAGGTACTTATGCGTGGGACTGCAGTAAAGAAAAAAAAATTGCAGAAAGTATGCCAATTTCGAGAGGGGCTAGAAAACAAACAAAAAATAATACACCTCCAGTTTGGAAAATAGATTCTGTAGAAATATTGTCGGATGCAGAAAATATTGGTTCAAGGTTCCGTGATCCCACATGGTCAAAATCAAGGTCAAAGCAAAGGTCAAGAGGTGATCACTCATTAAATTGCCCCTACATTAAAATTTATACATTTTTCTGATAGCTCATTCAATTTCCTTCCCAATGGCACTATTTTATTGAATTTGGCCCATCGGTTACAGAACTATGGTCAACTTTGGCTGACCACGCCCATGTTGCGAAAAACCGCTGAAAATGGGCGTGTCCTAGCGCGAAAACCGTGACATCCGATTGCGCAAAACGAAATGTCGGCTTGGGCCATTCAAACTACCAATACACCAAAAATTTGGGAGACGGTGCGATTTATTCACTGACATAAACACAGTTTGTGAAGTGAATTTTTCAAGAGTGAAAATCTAATATTCAGAGCATTATTTACGAATATCATGAAGAAAAATTGATAAGGACTAATTAATCCAAATGAATTTGACATCTTTAACTTAACAGTGTGAAAAAAGCAGGTTGATGCAAGTTAATGCTTTTGAGTTATTAATAGATCAAAAGTATCAAATGTATTTTTAAATCACCTCGTAAAGTCATAGAATTTACAAACAATGGAATGTACCTGTCCCGTCCTTGGCATTGAATATTTAATGGATTCTGTCTTTAGTAGGTAACCATGGCAACCGAATTCTATCAGCATTTAAGACCTTCAGTGATACTCTTCTTCACAGTGAAACAGAAAAACACTTTTATTAGCCTTCGAACTTTCAAAATCTGTCCGTCAGTGACAAATTGGGCTCCGTTTCATAAAGCTTGTTATCAGTAACAACTGTCACATTTTCTAGGACAAATTTGCTCTCAGCCAATTCAGATGCAAAGGATTTCAATAGCTTATAACAGTATTGCAACTTTTTATTATGATGAAAGGGCTATGATCGGGCTCTGATTCAATCTTTGCGGTGACGCGCCGGCTGACCAGTACAGGAAGTGGTTAATGAAAGGTGAAATTAGGCTTATATAATAGAGATTTCAATGTTGTATCAAACAAAATTGTAGGCTTAGAGCTTGTTTTGTCGATGCATCTAAAAAATTCCAAAATTTAGGTCCAGTATGAACAAGAGCGCCTGAGCTACTAACGA
This sequence comes from Echinometra lucunter, assembly GCA_029962745.1. NCBI lineage: Eukaryota > Metazoa > Echinodermata > Echinoidea > Camarodonta > Echinometridae > Echinometra > Echinometra lucunter. Next base: position 1,025 of record JAPZVO010002159.1, on the reverse strand, counting down.
GTTCGTACAAGTGGTAATTGAAACAAAGAAGATTGTCTTGTAGGATAATAACGCATGCACTTCATTAATTTGGTACAGATATAGCGGCCAGGGACCTGGGGCAATTCAGATCTATTCGATTGATAAATGAGTGTTCCCAAATTGTAGTTGTATATATATCCTCTTTTTCAGAATCATGAGCTTAAAATAGGATTATCCATGTGTGAACGTATTTCTGAGGCTATTGAATTAGTAATATTCTATTCATTCGCAATTCAGCTGAATGATCCCATTCTTAACACCCATAGTTCAGATAAGGTATATTAAAAAACTAATGTTGAATATATATCATGCGAAGCTCATTTAGCATGTATAAGGGGCAATACAGACTTTAATTTATAGATTACATTCACATTTCTTGAATGAGTTACAATTATGATCAGTGTGCGTCTTCTAGTTTAATTTTGGTCAATATGGAGCCCAAGAAATTTAGGTCGTTGAAACCTTACTGATATAACGTTATGCAAAGTTACTTGACCAGTCAATTCCGTTAATCAACATGACCACTGCTCATGTTAACTAAAGCAAATGATCGAAAATTAAGTGATAATAGTTAGAAATCTAATGTAAATAACCACCCATGTAAGTTTGATATCACAAAAAAAGGAAATTTGAAACATGGTAAAAACAGTTATTTTGGAATTCATCGTGGTTATAAATCTCACAACTGCCCAAGTACTCGACACCAACTCTCTTGTGCTTTTAATCCTCCAGAACAACAACAACAACAACGACAACAAAAGAAAGAGAATAACTAAATCTTTGTCTCAAACCCTCGTGTACTTAACGTAAAATTTGACGGTTCCTATTTTTTATTCGAATACTTAGAAAAAAAATATTTTTGTTTCTAATATTTTCAATCTAGTAATCGTGTTCCTTCCCTACATGTTCCACTGAATACTGGGGTATCGTGTAATGTGAAATAACCGGAGGAACCGGATGAATAAAAGAGCTCTCATGATTTAGGCGGGTATACTTTCTCGTCA
>JAPZVO010002158.1:0-10871 GCA_029962745.1 Echinometra lucunter | reverse complement strand
TGCCAAATGAAAGGAGTGAAAGTCTTCATTTTGTACATATATATCGCACCATAATTCAGTAACCACACGAAATTGATTTCTTATTTTCTTTTCGTGACTAAAGGTGTTTTGTTTCTTGATTATTTTGTAACTTGTATTATGTAATTTACACAGAACTTAATAGTTGACATCTGGCCTTCTACAGATCAATTGACTATAATGTAGCTAGGTTTAGCTGAGGATGCTTGTGAGAAAACTGACATTTATCTTCAATACATCTTAAGCTTGGGAAAGTTTGTGGCACATGAAAGCATGCCTGTAGTGAATCTTGATCTGCTATATGATTACATTTACCTAAGTCAGGGTTCAGGTGTAGTATGGGTCATTCTGAGAAATCCAACGTTAAGCAGATAACAGACCAGGGAAAAAGTTATGTAATCTGATCGCTCTAGACCAAGATTTTTGCTACTATTGATTGATTTGATTTAAGGTCTGCTGGTGGGGAGAGTAACAAAATTTTCCTGAAATTATGAACCATCAAAGGCAACGGACACAAATACGGGAAAATGGGACAACACAAACCAGTGCTATCAGATATAGCCGAACGTGAGAATTTCCAAGAATAAGCGTACTGCATTTGGATTTGCTAATTGGATAGTGCACCACATGGGATTGAAAAGAATAAGAAAGCTTTCAAATTGCGTTATATCTTTACCGGAGCTCAGCCTTTGCTTTAATGACTAAGTGTTGCTTCATCAACCAGTCATGACATCAGAAAATAAAATTACTCATTTATTGAAGTCATCAAGTTTAATCCCGTCAAAGGGAATCATATTTCCAGGTTTTGGTTTGCATTTGTTGTGCTGCCTTTGAAAGTCATTCTCTCTCTCATCACCCTTTCATGTGTTTTCAGGAAGGACCGCACAGTATCATGAAAGAAGAAGAATTCTTTGATGCCATCGAAGCTGCCTTAGATATTCATGATGAACAGGATTCTGAAAGAAATACAGTAAGTAGTTACTTCTAACCAAAAGAGTTAGCTGCAGACAGAAAGAAAGCTTGCAGTTGGTGAAGGATAACCATGGAGTCCTAGTCATGAGTTAAGTGAACACTTTCCATGGGACTGGGAAAGGTAGATTAGTTGTATATATGAACAGGTGTCTAGTGTGACATTTTGGAATCATCTCGTGAAAAGAAAATGACTCACTTTCCCCCAAAAGACACATGCACTGCACACAGAAATGAGTATATGGGACCCCACGAAGAGGGGGCTTAATTGTTCCTCACAGTCTCTTCAGGTATTTCTCATTGCCATTTTGAATATGAGGGCATTCGAAGAGCAGTCCTTTTCAAGAAATCTTTCTATGATATTCTTCCTACCTAACATAAAGAGAATGTAAAAGCTCAAATTATTTTTCACCTCTCCCAGTACTCCTCTATAAGATGATTGTACAAATTCATGTAGAAAATTACGCATGTCTTTTAGATTCTTTGGATATTTCTGTTGGTTAAGTTAACTGTGAAATGTAGAATTGAAAGTTGCTCTTGCCATTTTCGGGGGGGGGGGGGGGGGGGGGGGGGGTCGAAATTAACTTGTCTGTCACTGTGTTTCAAGTTTCAAGTTTGCTTCCACTCGTAAAAAGGCTAACAGTTGCATACAACAGTATGATTATATACAGTTTTTGCAATACAATAGATAAGCAACCACCCGCATGGCCGAGGAGAGGAACGGGACGGTGGGGCGGTCGCCCCCCAAAAGCAAAAAAAAAAAAAAAAAGGGTAAGAGAACATAGGAAAAGGAACAATGACAAAGAAAGGTCGGAGCTTCCACGTTTCGCGAGGGAGGGGGGAAACTCCCTCTCCATGCACCCCCCCCCCCCCACCGCAAGCTGGCTAAATATGTGATTTGCACGCTTCATGTGCTCACTACCACCCCCCTCTAAAATCAAATCCTAGTTATGCTACTGTAAGCAACATGTACACAAGTACAACTAAATACAATGGCATGCATAATCAAAATAAGATACTGATTGATTTCTGAGCAGAGGAGCCAGCAAAAACTGTGAACATGTCAGGGCTAGCTCCAGCATTGAATTCAATCAACAAAAAAGAGGTTTCTTTAAAAATCATGCGTTTTGTTTTGTAATACAATACATGTATTCATTTAGACCAGGCCCATGTTTCTTTGCCGAAAGCATGGCAGGTTGCACAACATGTAAATGAAAACATAAACAGTGAGACAAAATTATTTTTTGCAAAAGTCAACACAATACGGAATCATATTAAAATTTTACAGGCAGATGAGAAACTATTTTTATGCCTCTGCCCACCGTAGGTGGTTGCCGGAGGCATTATGTTTTCGGGTCGTCCGTCCGTCCGTCCCGTTTTCGTTCTTGCGATAATTTAAGAACCGTTTAACGGATCAACTTCAAACTTGGCTCGTGTATGCATATGGGAGGGACAATGATCTGATTAGATTTTGGAGTGTCAAGGTCATAGAGGTAATAATACACATAAAAATGGCTCGTTCTCGCGATAACTTAAGAACCATTTGACAGATTGGCTTCAAACTTGGCTCATGTATGAACATGGAAGGGACAATGATCTGATTAGATTTTAGGGTCACAAGGTCAAAGGTCAAAGGTCATAGAGGTCATTATGTACATAGAAATGGTTCGTTTTCACCATAACTCAACAACCATTTGATGGATAACTTCAAACTTGATTCATGTATGCATATGGGAAGGACAATGATCTGATTAGATTTTGGGATCTCAAGGTCAAAGGTCAAAGGTCATAGAGTTCATTTTGTACATAGAAATGGTCCATTCTCGCGATAACTCAACAACCATTTGACGGAGCAGCTTCATACTTGGCACATGTATGCACTTGGGAGGGACAATGATGTGATTAGATTTTTGGGTCTCAAGGTTAAAGGTCTAAGGTCATAGAGGTCATTATATACATGAAAATTGCTTGTTCTTGCGATAACTTAACAACTCTGTGACAGTTCATCTCCAAACTTGGCTCATGTATGCATATGGAAGTCTCATAATTGTCTCATTAGATTTGGGGGTCACAAGGTCAAAGATGTCATTTTATACATGAAAATAAAAAAATCAACATAAATGTGCCATATATTTCCGATCTGGCAATTGCAGAGGCATAAATTTAGACCACGCGCGGTCGAGGATTCATCTAGTTTACCTGAGTGAGAAGCTGCATGGAAGCGGGAGAAGAAGTAAAAAAGGAAAGGAGTATGAGAACATTGTGGAAGAATACATTTGAAATAGAAAAATAAAGAGGGAGAGGAAATGGTAAGGTAAAAAGAAAAAAAAATGCAAGTGGGAATTCGCATATATATAACTTTATTTTGGGAATTATTTAAAATATATATGTGTGTTTTATATGTTATATGTTGATATATGTGTATTTTCTAAATTTCTCCTAAACAAAGCAAGTGAAGGAAAATTTCTAATATTTAGAGGTAATGTTTACCAAGGGTTTAGTCCATGTATAAGTGGATTAAAAGAGATTACCGAGAAAATTTTATATTTTGAGAGAGGTGTATGTATTGCTGTTAGGAGGGTTGTAATTCTGTGAGGGAAGTTAGCCTTGATGTGATTGTTATTGAAAGTATTTAACGTGAATGTTGTGTTTTTGATCATCAGGTGAGAGACAATCCCGATACTTTGTATGCCAGGACGATATGCCCAGATACTCCTCCATCTGAACACAAACTATCAGTACAGGTAGGTCTTACTTCCTGTTACGATGACTACCCTAGACTATCATCTCCAAGGATGATAAACCCAGGACTCCTACTTCTTGTTCAACCACATTCTTTAGGACAACTATTCCAGGAAAAATACCCATAGTATGTAACAACCCTGAGACGAGTGCCTCCAAACAATATCCTAACGTAAATTACAACCACCTGCACGACAACTACCCTGAGATGATTGCCTCTAAACAGTGTACTGATGTACATTACAACCACCTACAGGACAGCTACCCTGAGACGATTGCCTCTAAGTAATGTCCTACTGTACATTACAACCACTTGCAGGATAACTACCATGAGACAACTGCCTCTAAAAAAGGTCCTAATGTACATTACAACCAACTGCAGGACAACTACCATGAGAATATTGGCTCTAAACAGTGTCCCAATGTACGTTACAACCACCTGCTGGACAACTACCCTGAGACGATTGCCTCCAAATAATGTTCAGCATACATGTACATTAAAACCAACTGCAGGACGACTACCTGAGATGACTGCTTCTAAACAATGTCCTAATGTACATTACAACCACCTGCTGGACAACTACCCCGAGACGATTGCCTTCAAACAATGTCCTAATGTACAATACACCCACCCGCAGGACAACTACTCTTGAGACATTTGCCTCCAAACAATGTCCCAATGTACATTACAACCACCTGCTGGACAACTATCCTGAAAGGAGTGAAGACGGACAGTCAAGCTGCCCGGAACATCGAGTCTTCTCTCCTTCTCCGCCCGCCTCAAGTCTTGTCACCTCGCCAACTCAAGCCTCCTCATCTCTTCACCAACTCAATCCTCCCCTCTTCTGGTTTACAGTCCTTTTCAGGACTTCACCCAGTTTCTAGAAAGATACTCTACCCTTCAACTTTCCTGCTTTCTTGCCTCTCTATTTCACCTCCATCTCTATCCACTTTATCTATAGTCCTTTAGGACTTAACACATGGTGAACCGTAAACCCTTTCTACGAAAACTAATGTACATTACAACCACATGCAGGAAAACTACATCCAAACCATGTCCTAACGTACATTATAACCAACTGCAGGACAACTGCCCTGAGACAACTGCCTCCAAACAATGTTCCAGCATACATTAAAACCACCTGCAGGACAACTACCCTGAGAATACTGCCTCCCAACAGTGTCCTAAAGTGTATTACAACCACCTGCTGGACAACTACCCCTGAGACGATTTCCACCAAACAATGTCCCAGCGTACATTACAACCAACTGCACGATGACTACCTGAGATGATTGCCTCCCAGCAATGTCCTAATTTAAATTACAATCACCTGTAGGTCAACTATCCATAGATTATTGCCTCCAAACAATGTTTCGACACACATTACAACTAACTGCAAGACAGCTACCCTGAGACTATTGCCTCTAAACAATGTCCTAATGTACATTACAACCACATGCAGGATAACTACCCTGAGACGATTGCCTCCAAACAATGCCCAACCTTATATTACATTCACTTGCAGGACAGCCACCCTGGACGATTGCCTCCAAACAATGTCCTAATGTAAATTAAAACCACCTGCAGGTCAACTATCCTGAGAGTACTGCCTCCAAACAATGTCTCAGTGTATGCCTCCAAGCAATGTTCCATGTAGTCTGTTTAAGCCATTACTGGTATATGCTACCACAAGAATTGCTATTGATATACAACCTCTAGAATTGCTATGAATCAATTTCACCTTTTCGTAGTTAAAATTTCTACTAATTTTCAAGCAGATATTAAATTACAAGATTAGAAAAATCAATCTTGAATATATTAGCAACTAACTTATGTTTTGAATTTAAGTTTGTGGTTTCTCCCAGCATTGAGATCTGATGCATAAATCTATATATTGAATATAAAACAGAATATAAAAGTCAGAAAATGTGTGCTGGTACTGACTTGGAGAGCTTTTGAACTGCAATATCTCATGCTTTTTGTGGATTAACCTGTTGACTACTGGATTCTCTTATTGCTATCGACTTATTACATGATCCACCTGGTTTTTTAGCCAGTGGATTAACTCCACCAGAGGGGTGTTTCATAAGTTTAAATTTCATGAGTTAAAATTGATTTGAAAATAGATCCAATCAGTTTTAAGTAACTTAACATTGATATGATGAAGCAGGATATCTTAGCCCCTTCATACAAAGAATTGCGATTGATTCGAATCAACCACAACTTTGAGATTGAACTCGACTCCTAACTCTTAAGTACACAGTTGAGATCAAGCTCAAAGTTGTGATCGATTTGAATCAATCGCAACTCTTTGTAAGACGGCCCAGGAATCAATTTTAAGCTGTACAAAGGAGCATATTACATCAATCCCAGCTTAAAATCAATCCTAAATCTAAAATCGATTTCATCTTTGTGAACACCCCCAGGCCATTTCTAGTCCATGGCTTAGACATATTGAACTAGGAAATAAATATCTCTCTCCTTGTTCTAATTTGTGAAAAATTTTATTGCTAAATGGGAGAAGAAGGCAATACATGTTTCATGAAGAAGTTCTATATGCTTGTATTTTTGTTTTTATCTGCAGTGCAATGAGAAAGTTGAAGAGAATATCAAGTATGCATTCTCAAACATCGAGAGTACATGGGATCTGATTCACGTTGAGGGTGAGATGAAGGTAAGTAAATACATCAATATTCATTTGAGTATTTATTCAATTTCCAATTCCCCCATCGTATATAACCGATATTAACCATTATCGGTTTCCAATACCGATATCGGGGACAACGATGTTTGGCATAAACTTCCGGTTCCAGTCTTACATAGCAGACGGCATTCGGCGTTCGGCTGGGCTACTCCTCTCCTTGCATGCTTCATCATGACCGAAATTGTTCCAATAGAATATCTTGGGGGAGTGCTTGCTGTCCCATTGGATAAATGGCATCCTTATCTGAATACCCGGAACAAATTTGTGAGGTTCTATTCAGTTTGAAGCTGTCTTTCCTGCTAAGAAGATTTTTCCAAGCCTTCTGCTTGAGTCGATCAGTGGGAAACTTTACCCATGTCACATCTCTCATCCACGGATACTTTGCATAGTTTCTACGGTTTGTACCGTCGGCCCAACATTGGGCAGCTTCACAGAAAAATCCCATATAAATATCAACTGTATGAAAACATGATTATTTGCTAGATTAGGAAAAAGGGGAGTTTATGCTAGCCTGACCACATCTATTAACACATTTTTCAACGACACACGAACTCGTTACCAGCCGGAACTGGAAGTTAACTTCCCAACAATTACATGCCGACAGATCATGTAAAATTCTTTGCCTTGAATTTAGTAGCAGGAGGGCTTTAAATCAGTGCTTACCTCAACCTAATACCTGGAGGCCTACTTTGGCTCTTAGAAATTTTTCGAGGCCCACCTTCATTATTGAATATTTGAGGCCTACCTTACAGAATCTTAATGAGAAAAAAAAAAAAAAAGATGATGAAACATGACCAAAAAATACAGAACGAATTGTGTGGCAATTTTGTGGACCACTACACTACCTACCACCACTCTTCCCCAATGTTTTACAGAAATCTCTGAAAAAATTTCAACACATCACATTGCATTGATGATATTCCCATAGTGTAGATTTCATTTCTATCAGGGTTCTCACTAGAAAAAAATCCACACACGGTTCCCACTCTGCGCAAAGCGTGGAGAAGTTTCGGAAATTTACGGAATAACACTAAAGTTAGGTGTGGCGGGCAGTATGTGCTATAGTAAAAGGATGAGAAAAATACTTCTTGGTAAGCAGGAGTTTGTCTACTAATGGCATAAAAGTAAAAATACTGGCCAAAAAGCAAAACAATTGTGACATTTATCATTATTGTTAGGAATATATACTCCAATATTTTTTACCCGTGTTGCCACGCATGGTGCCAACAATTCACACATGGTTCTTCCTTGTCTGAAACCCTTTATGCATGGTGTTGGAACCATGGTGTTATGTACTGGCGAGAAGAACCATGATTTCTATGAATTAAATTCAATTTTATTTGAATTTTATTTGAATATATGCTGAATTGAAGCTGTGTCAGGTAATACCAGACACCTTTTTTTAAATGCATAATATTTTTTGCTGACCTCATGGCTCAATGGTGGGCTGTAGGACCAATGGTTGAGAAGTGCTGCTTTAAAACCATTAGATTTGTAATCAGATGTGTTTAAGCCATTTGACTGATTACTTTTCTCTCTTTCTTATGCAAGACCCTTCAAAGATAATTAGGAAGTCGCATTATTGAGAATGATTTCTGCTTTATGAAAATTTTAAAGAGATAATTCCTTTATACTGGTTTTGAGCTTATACAGCAATTATTAGCACCCACTGGATTACAGTGAATATCGTTTACCCATAGAGGTACAGAGCTTTCTTGAGGTCTAAATTAATCCTTTTCAATCCTCAAATTGGCAACAACTGTTATTTTTCTTCCACTCTTACATAGTTTGAAAAAATAAATATGGATATAACATGAACCAAAATGAATTATAATTGTAAAATTTAATCAAACATTGCCAATTTGAACATGGAAAGAGGGATTAGGTTATATTCACTGCATTGCCAATTTAGGGAATGGAATGATTAGTTACAATAAATTGCTCTGATTCGAGAATGCCACACTATATGGCATTGGAATGGACTCAAATTTTTCAGTGAATTTTTTCTCTTTCTGCTCATGTATAATGTGTAATGCCCAGCATTCTAGACCAAGAGATACTGCAAAAGCATCTCCTAAAGGTGACACTGTACCTCTATGGGTTAAAGATTGGCTAATCCTGTGTAGAGAAAGAGAGAGAAAGAGAAAGAGAAAGAAAGAGAGAGAGGGAGAGAGAAAACCATATTGAATGCCTGGTTCAGGGACAAATGCTTCGCCAACAGTGTACCATTGTGAACAAATACAGAGTGTCAGACACTATGTATTTCACTCATCTAGATACATATATAGCAAACGCATGCAATATTCAAGGTATATTAACCTTTAGGCTACACGAATAGGCTGGTCCCTGTATTAACCTATTCATGACAGGAATTATTTAAAGCCTAATTTGATCAGCTTTTATTCTTCAAATTGGCAACACCAACATTATTATTTATTGCTACATTTTTCATATAAAATGTCATGTATCTGAAATGAATATAAATTGACAGAAATTATGATGAGAAGTCAAAAATTTGCCAATTTGCAGGGAAAAACAGTGATTTTAAAACTTTCTATCACATTGCCAATTTAAGGATTTTAATGCTTATTTTCCTTTAAAAGTTTTTCAGCATCAAACAACGATATATTGATGCAACCAAAATGGGCACAGTTTGTGTAGAATTTTTTGCTCTTTCTGCTCATGTATTTGGTATGATTTTTAGGCTTTGCATCAAAAAGATATTAGGCCAACCACAAAATGTGGACCTCTGTCACAAATGGGTTAAGCCACTGGGATTGAAAAAAATTCAGTAGTCGAAGGTTTAATGATGATACCATGGAAGTGATTCAGAAATTTTGTCTGGCTGATGATAATTGATGAAAAGCTGAAAATGGTTTAACCCCCTGCCTATTGGAACCTGATATTTCTTGTACATTAAAGTCTGCGGAAATGACAGGATTCAGTAACCTGTGGGTTTATGCTTGTATATGATTCAACACACCATACTTAACCCAGGTTGCAGTTATAACCTGGGGTACGGCGCTGTGTAGCGGCCATCTCATTTCCATCAGAAATGCAATGGCGACTATTATGTCACACTTGGCGGGTAACGATCCCAATGCCAAATTTTCTTCTTTCACGATAACAAATTCTATTCTGTAATGGCGACTGTTATGTCAGGATTGGTACTAACAATCCCACTGCCAATTGGTCTTCTTTCACGATGACAAATCTCTTATTCATTAAAATCTCCTTGTATAAGACACTAGAAAATTACTATCACACGTTTTTGGTTAATCCAGCGTACAGGGCTGGAAAAAAAAAAATCAACAAAATAATGAATTTTTAGTTGGTACCCTATGTATATTGAACTACACTTAAAATCCTTACCTAGGAAAAAAGTACACTAACCCATGAAATGAGAGAGAGAGAGAGAGAGAGGCATTTAATCTAGTGTCAGAGGATAAGATAAGAGACATGAGGAAGGTGTGAATTTCCTGTTCAAAGACTTTTGATAACATGTACCTGTGATCTTCAAAGAGAATCAAAAAGTCTGATAGAAGCATTTTTATCCACAGTTTTCTAATGACTAGAGTGCTCTAGCGCCATCTTGTGTTCAGATATAGTTTACAGGGAAGCGGAGGTGTTCTGAGAAAAGTACATAGATCCAAGAAACTAGAACTACAGAAGTTAACCTAAACTCTAGATTTTTGAGAAATCAGATTATAATCTTACTTATCTTATATCATACAGAATAGTTTCTTTACCTCAAAACATAAACTTGTCTTGCTTTTCATCATTATGTGAAAGTTTGTTACTTGAACTTTTACTAATTTTTTTTTTTTTTTTTGGGGGGGGATGTCTTTTGGAGGTGTTTATCTGCATTGTGTTTTATCACATCTTAGGTATTGTTATTCCTACCTCTGCCCTATGACTTAGATAGACTCCCAATCAATTATAAATATCAATACAAACCCCAATTCCTTCTATGAAATAAATACTAGCCAATTTCTGTATTCAAATGAATATTTTGGCCAGTATTTGACCCTAAGTCCAAGACAGCCACTTAGCAGTCTTAAAAGCAAATTACTTTGGAAGTCTGATGCGGCTGGCATGTAGTTTTCATAATACTCGCAGGCATGTTATGCTGCGCACATGTAAATTTTATTACCCTGCATACAATATGATGCTACGACCCCTGTGGCCGACAGCAGCCCCGCACAACGTTCAAGGCTTTGTTGTGCTTGTCGCACAATAGAATTCCCATTGGTTGTTAAATGTGTACAGGCACTATATGATGCACATCAACATGTTTTCGGGTATCCGAAAATTAAATTTGACATTTTTGTAAAATACACCCATATACACTAGTTTTTATGTAATGTCCTTCATTATACAAATAATGAATGTTTATGAGTGCAATGGACAGATATTTCATGAGGTGAAAGATGAAAT
>JAPZVO010002157.1:0-10874 GCA_029962745.1 Echinometra lucunter | reverse complement strand
TGATAGGAAAAAAGAACAGCCTTCGAACTGAAACAGAAGACACACAGATGAAGCTCGAATAACCATTGAGCCTTAGGCTTTACATAGTTTCCTGGATTTCATTTCCCGCCCCTTTCTTTCATGTCGTTATTCATAATGACCATTATACTCGTTACCGCCAGCGTGAAGTCCGAGATTCTCCATAAGACTTCTCCTACCCAAATTAGATACGAAGTAGACGGATGCATCCAATCTAAAACTGACTGCCCCGATTTGCTCGTCAACCGTCACAGCGTTCCCCTTGAATACCAAATTCTTAGAGGGCTACGTGAATATTCATTCCACCGAAAAACAATTCTGGCTCCTTTTTTTTTTTCTCTACCGAATGTTTCATTGCTAATGGAGATTAATGGTTTCAAAATACAAGCTGATTGCCATGATTTATGCAGCGCCATCTTGCTGAAGAACGGGGGGAATTATTATGTATTTATAAAATCAGAAATTAAGTCGCTGTTTACTGATTCATTCTGTCAGGAAATGATAAAGTATCTTTGGAAAGGATGCTCATAACGACAACCCGTCACTTGTGAGTTGCTGAAGTGAAAAATCATACTCCTGTTCTCGATTCGGGCGAGAAAATTGTCGGTCTATCAATACGTTTTGCTCTTTTAAAGTCAACGTCATCTAACTGAAAAAAAAAATATTATGATATCATAATGATATGATATCAGCGGTTATTTTCAGCAAAATGAATAAATTGACCAAAATACTTTCATTAATGTGTATTTGATCTGCATGAATAACACGATAGCAAAATCATTGCTGCCTAGCTTTTACCGAAACAGATTAAAACCCGATCATCTCTGATATCTTTCTTTCCTATTTCATGCTTTTCCGTGGAAGGGAGCGTGGGTTATCCGCTATGCAAATTTGAAGAGGCTCATCTTCCCCATTGTTTCATCTGTTCATGTAGAAACCCTACCGAGACGTAAACTGCCACAAAATTCATTTAGCACTGTTGTTGGAAAGTATAACACCCCACTCGGTAAAACAACTGAAGAAAGAATAAGCATAAAGGAAATGAAAAAGAACGGAAAAAAAATGAAAAAAGGATACATCTAAATATGTGTTTTAGCTCAAGTGCGAAATCAAAGGAATTTGTGATAACCCTCTAATTGAGTCTTATTGCATAATCGAGTAGACCGAGTTTGCATTCGTTTGTCATGTGACTATGTATTTGACAAGTGTTGCACCAATCGCAATGTGCAGTGTTTGTCCCCTTTTTTCTTTCTTTTTTTTTGGGGGGGGGGGGGGGATGGAAGGGGAGGGGGATGAGGGACTTTAAACCCCCGCCCTGCAAAAAATAATCGTTTGACTGTAAATTTGGACGACCGTTATCGAAGCCACTTCGTATATGATGTTCCATCTACGAAACGGGATTTCCCCCGTTTAATTTTCTCAATTTTTAAAAATCAGTAAATAAAAATAAAACGTTCCTTAGCGAACAATTTCAAGATGAACTTATGGAAGTTAATTCATTCCAATATTAATATATTTTACATAATCCCGGCGATATCATATACGCCATACGTGTACAAAAAGTGGACAATTATGGCTGTCCACGGTCTGAACTCTAACTTGCTCAATACTGTCAAAGAATTTTAAAGAGGTAGTGATATAACTAATTCTGCTTGGAACTGGCCGCATTTGTACACAAGTTGAAGGGCACACCTTGTTTCCACCCAGTTGGCTTTGATTCCAGCTGGGTTTACCCAGAGGCAAACTCGACCTGGGAGCAAATTCCCGGAAAATGATCTGACTGAGGTATTTTATGTGGCAAAGGTATTGTAATTGTTTTAAAATAGAATCTCACAATGATCCTACGGGACGTCCGAAATAGAACGATCATCCCCCTCACGGTTGATTTAATCCTGGAGAATGGTGAGATACAATTGCATTTAACATGTTTAACATGTTTAAGACTAAACCGATTGACTGCTGAATATTCTCATTCCCATAGGATTTATTCAGGGCTCACCCGGATGCACTAAATATCACTTTAATATTTATTTCTAACAGGTTGCTAGCAAAGCATAGATATTTCAGTGCCTATAAAGCGGTAATTGTAATGTCCGAATCTCTTAGTTGATTAAGCAATTGGTTATTTACTGGTAAAAGTAAAAAATAATTGAATAAATGAAATAAAGAAGAAAAAAAAAGAGATTCTCTTTCTACCTAAATTTTAAAGGAAATCAACGAACAAAACAAAAGCTAAGGAAGAAAAAAGAAACGATTACAACAAAACTAACTAACAAACTAAGAACCCATTACAACAGAACACACCTACATCACATAAATTGCACAAAAAAGCAAACAAACAGACTAACAAATAATTATTTGAAAAAATCAACAGACAAAATAAAACTAAAACTAAAAGAAGAAACACCTACACACACACACACACACCACAATCACACGTAAAAAAGTATCATACTCTGAATATATACGTCTTTCTTAACTGTCACTGCACGCGGTAACGGGCTATTTGAATAATTCACAGTACTATATAACTTTGCGCCACTGACTTAAAGCCTTCCACTTCTCTACAGTTACTCTTGCAGGGCATAAACCAGTATGCATTGCCATCCCCTAGTCCCTTTGATGCCATCTCAGGCTCGGAGATCTTAAGCAATCGTATCAACATCCTTTGCTTAGCCCCGCTGAGGGAATTATATTATTGGAATATCCTTTGCACATACTCATGGCAGAAAACAATAAATTTAAAGATTAATCTATAGGAATCCCCCGTGCAACATATTTCTTGATTATCTAAATGGACGCTGATTCCCCCAACCCTCCATACTATTTATAAACCAGGTCCATGCAGTATTCTTTTAACTGTTCACTTGCCAAGAATACCGCACTGGCACGTTTGCTCGTTTGCCATTGGAGGAAATCGACACAAACTTCACGCACTAGATGGGAGGAATGGTCTGTTGAACATAAAAAGTTTGGCGCATTACCAGTCCATACACATCCTGTGTACAGAATCATTTTGCATGAAAAAAAAGAGATCATTTTAAAGCCCTAGGGAAATAAAGTGTGACACCACAGGGGAAATCCTTTCTCTGGCTCATGCAGATTGAGTAAGTAATGTTAACATCGTTAACTTTCAGGAAAAGCAAAACAAATTATCATAATAACATTCACACGAAGTGACGATAAACCTACTTGATGATATAAACAAAGCAATTAAACTTCTTATTAACTTCTTACTCAGTTGTTATTTTTCCATATTATTCTGGACCTAATCATTATTCTGTTGAGCATATTTTACCTTTCGTGATCTTGACTCTAGGTATTACTTCGGCAAAATCTTAAATATCCAATGAGCATGAGAGAGGAATGACTGAAAGGTAACTCACAATGACAGAACCATTTCTTGTAGATATGGGGGGAAATGACACTTTAATGCTTATTCACAACAAACAGTATTGAATTCCATCTCTTTGATATAGCGAAGGACGTAATATAGGACCAAATACGTCATATGGAACAAGTGAAAAAAAAAAGTTTGACATCTGTTGGGTATTAAGAGATGATAAATGTCAATCGATGCATGAAAAAGAGCCGTAAAGTGACCATATTTACATTTCTAGCCATTTCTTTCCGCTTCAGTTCCAAAGTTTATTATTTTCACATGTTAAGGCAAATAATATTATCCATAATAAGTAATGAATATTATTTCGTTTATAAGAATCGGAACCTACAAATGGGCAAATGATGCATGCATATTAAACAAGTTAAAGCAGCCTTGTTCACTAGATCACACAAAAGATGAAACGAGACAACAACGATTAAACAACAAAGAAGAAGCAAATTAAATAATGCGGCAAGGGATAAGGAAATCAGAAAATCTCGACTGATCGGAATGGCTTTGTCATATAGTCAAAAATGTGCTTTCGGGGGTTCATGAATATTTCTCTTTTTGATGGAGAGGCAGGCTGGTAGTAATGTAAAAAGCCTAGGTATCTGAGTTTTCCATGATACGATGATATTCCCATTAGAAATGAAGTAGACTCTAATCAGGAAGTCATAAGATCAATCAAATATCCATAGATCGGAAATTATATAAATTCCCTTTGAATAAAAGGAGTGCAGTTTTCGATTCGAAATATCTAAGTAGTTGTATGGGTATATAAAAAGTAAAACAAAATACATTGAGATAAGTTTTATCATTATTTTTTTCATTCTAATTAGTTGGGATTATTTTGGATAATTACCAACTATAGGTAGATTATTGCGATTTTTGGATTTTAGTTGAAAATTCCTCAATAAGGAATATTAACGCCTTTTCGAATATCTCTTCGATCCTTAATCCGTGATAGAAATACGAACCATTCTTCATTTTAAAATCTAATTATATGTGATTTGTAACCCTTTTTCATCAAGATGCCTCTCATTATCTTGTCACACTTTAATTACAAAACCCATCTGATCAATAAAATCTTCATACATGGGTGGTAAAATCGTATTTTGATTGGGGGGGGGGGAGCATGTTTCTGGTGAGTTTATTGTTGTTACTTTTTAATGAACAAATACACCTGCCCAACAAAGAGGGCAGCGTTATGAAACTTTTGCATGTGCCTGCCCTCTCTTCCAACATACTCTTTTGTCTTCTTCTTCTTCTTCTTCTTCTTCTTCTTCTTCTTCTTCTTCTTCTTTTTCTTCTTCTTCTTTTTCTTCTTTTTCTCCCTCTTCCTTTATTATCACTTGAAAAGTTGTAACGGGGCGGTCGCCTCTGCCCCCACCCTTTAGTCCCTGTCGCCATAATTGACACCACACGTGAAAACTTTTCTGATAAACAAGCTATTGAATTTGATAAGGCCCCTTTTGTTTATTTCAATCGAAAGTGGAATGATAAAGAAACAAGTAAGCTTCAGTGAATAGCCATCAGAGATGGATGCTAATTTGGAAAAGATCTTCACCGCGTTTTGTAATTTTTAATTCCTTGTCGATTGATGATCGATTTTTTTTCCATTAGTAAACCATTAGAAACCATCAGAAAGGAAACGCAGATTTTATTTTTTATCAGTTCAGGGCTTATGAAAATTTAAATTCAAAGTATACATAATCCTGATAAGTCAAGTCAATGTTTTGCATACTCTGTTATAATAAATCTTTGTGAGATATTCATGTTGTCATTATCATTCCCCGCGAACAGATTAACTAAAGGAATGATATTTTGAAAGGAAATCAGATAACTATTTTAAAGCTGGTAAGAATTGTATTACAAGGAATTTATCAATTCATGCTAATTTCATTATAAACATTGTCCTTTATAATCCCATGCATGCATTACAGAAAATCAATAAAAATCTTGAAGCAATCAATGTTAATCCAAATATAGCAGAATAAATCGTAATCTTATTTTACTCTTATATTACGCGTAATAAACACATATCACCAACGACATAACTGATTACTTGAACCAACAAATGTAAGATGGAATCCCCCCCCCTCAAAAAAAAGTAATTTGTGTACAAAGATTTTTTTTTTTATATAGATAATGCAATTAATTTTCTTCTTTGTTCAGATATTTAAGCATATTATGTTCCAACGAATTTGTATAAATTACATGTATTTCATAAACATGTAGTGTAAAAGATGAACTCGAAACTTCCTTGACATACATTTCATTTTTTTAAAATTATGACTCAAGACAACAACATCGAGATATCATTGGAAAATGATCCGGAAAGAGACATGCGGGGAGAGAGAGAGAGAGAGAGAGAGAGAGAGGGGGGGGGGGGGGGGGAGAATGAGAGATAAAGGGGTCGATGAATGTCTTCACTAGTAATGATTCATGTTAGCGTTACATACGTTCTAAAAATACCGAAAGAGCCGTCAAAAGTAGCAAACTACTGGCTTTGGCATGAATACGTCAACGAAATTCATCTGATTATTTTTTTCTTTGCCAAGAAGAAACGTACTTCCTACAAATTTGCAGTATGGGATCAACTTTCGTCAAACTGTTTTTGAGATGCTATTAAAGGTTTATTTTATGCACCGTGACATTTGTAGAATGATAAATTATCTATTTTAATTTATTTTTTCAGTAATAAATGTTGCTATAATCTATTTGAAAAAAAGAGAGAGAGAAGAATTTACATCAATGGGCAAAGAGAGAAAAACTCTTGCACCAAATATCCATGAAACATTCTGTAACAACTGACTGTTGAACGCCTATTTCCCTCATTAAAAAAAACAGCATTTCCTAGTAATTGGCAAAAGAGGAAAGTGCTGTGCAAAATATTCCCGGTATATTCAACATTTTGTTGATTTGTCCCAACCCCCACTCCAATGGGAATCAAACACTGCTTCGGGATACTGAGCTTGTTTTGGTGCTCGATATAAAGAAGAAGAGGAAGAAAAAATATATAATAACTGAAGGAAGATTGGAGGAATGATATATGAAGTGGATTTCCATGACTAATTCACAAAATACATCACTGCATTTCATCTTTGTGATTTAAAGTATAATTGCATAAGGAATTAACTTAACGTTCAACGGGGGAGATAATACATGGACACCTGTGGGTGAAAGCTTAACGAACCATCTGTCAAAATACTTGTCTCTGTCCTTCCTTCCCTTCGGGCGTTTTAGAATTACTCCAAACTAGCACGCAAGAGCGAGAGTATCTTGCATATCTTCAGCTGCCAACGAACAGTGGTATGGATTCTGGATCTCACTGTTTGCAACGGTCTCTGTGTAGCCAGTGACAATGATCAATGACAAACAGGCACAACCTGGGCAATGTGAAATTATGTAATTTTGGACAGATCTGTTGTCGAGGTGACGTCATTCTCGACCGTATGACTGAATAATCAAGGACAGTGCTTCCTGAAATTGACACAGAAAAGGGTTTCTTCTTTGAACCCAAAACGCCCGTATCTTGTTGATATGCAGCAATGGAAATACATGAAAGTCGACTTAAGGTCTGGCCAACTCAAGCTGGTAGACCTCACGTCGACAACGGAACCTTTTAAAAAAAAACCCCAGCAAATACAGTATATAGGCCATGATGTATGGCTGCCTCTTCAATATTTTGGTAACCCGGGGGGGGGGGGGGTTCATAAAGCTGTTCGTAAACTTACGCGTGACTTTACGACCGACTAGATTATAAAGTGCCAAATGGGATGCCCCGAATTTCCCCGACATATTTGCAAAGAGTGATTGCATTTCACGTAATATCAATTAAACTGTGGCCAAAAATATACTTCGCAGTCAATATGATTTTTTTTAAAAGTAATGTTAGCTTACGTCTGTGTATTTCATTTTAGCTGATGCGATTTATAATGATTGATAATTCCATTTGGCTTGCCATATTCAAGCGTCCTTAAAGTCATTCGTAACCATGGAAACTTTACGAATAGCTTTATGAAAGACCCTCAGGGGTATCATTTCCATTTGAGTATTTATTGGGGAGGGGGTGGGGGTGTGGCGGATAGAACGAACGGGAAACAGATAGAAAATATCCAACTTTTGTCAAAGTTCACCTATGGTTGCTCGTGAGATCAGCATGGTCAAAAGCTTACTTGAAGTTACCTTTTGGAAATCATAAGTTAACTTCAAGTTGTCAGATTTTTTTGGTTTAGATGCAATTTAAAGTGTCCCCCATTTCTTCTTTCTCCTCTTTTTGTTGGAGGGGTGGGGGGAGGGGGGTACATCTTGACCTAGAATTATTATTTAGGTCAAGTTGACTTGAAGTCATCAGTGGCTACTATTTGGTAACCAAGGTGTATCGCTCTTCCATTTGAGTATAGTGAACATGCAGCAATACATTAAGGCCTATTGTATTTGCTCGTAAAATTTTCCAAGTTCCGTTTTCGACTTGAGGTGTGTCGACTTTAGGTGGCTAGACCTCAAGTCGACTGTCATGTGGGTATTTCCATTGCTGCATATATATATATATATATATCTTCCGGTCTATACTAGAGTCCTAACGAAATAAATTATTCATAACCATTTTTACCAAGACTTTATAGCAAAATTGGAGCACCAACCAATGACTTTAAATCCCATCTCTGTAGAAACTACAGGTGCTAATGGTAATTGAATAAACACATTACACAAAAACTAAAAGACGTACAACATAACAAAACAAACCAGCAACAGAACAAACGAAAAACAAAATATTTATATCTTGAGGTGTCGAATATATTTTTACATTATATTTTGCCGACTCCATCACAGGACCAGTGGTATCAGGGAACGTCAACACAAGTCTCCCTTTATTGATGAAAACGAAATAAATGATCTTTATTCTCTTAAACTGAAAGCCAACTACCGGTCTCGTTTTAATCTTAAGAAAGGAGAAGAAGGACTGGGGTATAAGTCTTTTTTTTTTAATTTGCGTAACGGTAATTTCGTCCTCATGTTGGGTCTTAATGATTTAGCAGAATAAGAGTGTTTTACAATTTAATCCAAATTAAACTACACGACTACGCGACTTGTTATGGACAAGGATTTTAAATTCTTGTCCATAACAAGTCGCGTATTCAGTTTCACAGTCGGGGTTCCTTGTTAGCAAAAAGCCCAACTGTCGTTAGTAAACAGCCTTTCAAGAACGATACTAAATTATGTGATGTGCTCAATTATATACAAAGTATTACATGCGTGCCCCATAGTTACAATTTGCATGCCCTCAATATGTCATGTGATAGATTGTCAGTTTAAGGTAAGTAAGAATTCCAAACGTTTCTTATCGCGATGATAGCCCTATAAACATGATTAATGGGAATGCAGTGGCACGAACTGGGCTATGGATACGATTTCGAGGTCGCCGCTCAAGTAAATAATATATGCGTTACCATTCTTCGCTATAATTGGTAGATCATGGCTCTTGTTTTTTTAACCTGTCTTTTAACCCTTCATTTTGTTTATCAAAAAATAAACAAACAAACAAACAAAAACACAGAGAAAAACAAACGAACAAACAAACAATTTAACATAAAACAAAACCAAAAACGATGTAACGACAAAATGTAAGGTTATGCCACAGCATGTGGATTTATGCCACAATATGACCAAGGTTGAAACAAAGATTAAAACAAACAGCTTGATCTATAATTGCTTATCGATATACAACATAGTGCAAACAAAGTAAAGGGGGCCTGATTTTATCATGAAAATATTCAGTTACAGAGCAGCGGTTTTGTAAAAAACTGTGAGTAAAAGGTTTTAAAACCAAAGGGATATGCTGGTATACTTTTGAAAGTCATTAATAATTATACCTTCTCAACACGACATGAGCATCGCCATTTCCTTGAGATTTAACTACTATGCGAAGTCGATTGCTTTTTAAAAATATTCAGATTCTTTCCCACGTGTATGTGCTAATGTCGTATTTCATTCACCTGTTATTTTCCTTTGTACCATAAATGTCAAAATTGCATTAAATAAGTAGAGGTGAAGGTTTCATAGAAATGAAAATGTTTTTGTCAACCGCTATGTAAGTATTTAAAGAAGAATCAAGTTACATTTGGTTTCCTGTTATTTATTTCACTCCAAATTATTTTCTAAACCTTTTTATCTATGATTTTCCTGCCTTGAAGAGTAAAGGTTTTGTTACTGGACGGAGAACTCTTTCAAACTTAAGTTTGGTAGGCCTACATAGTTCATGTACAAGTTCGCCTGCTACGTCACGTGATAGAGAAAATTGCAGCGCACACATACGGGCTAAAACTCAATTCTTCAGCACATGAATATCTTCATTTTATATCTCTTATATATTTTTTGCAGGGAAATCGCACATCAATAGAAAGGAAAACATCTCATCTTTTGGCATACTTAAACTTATTCTATGGAGTAGGATTTCCTTTAGGAAATGCATGTATTTCTGGCGCGGGGGAGATATTATTCAAGAACCAAGGGTTTATAAGAAAGTTGAACAGATAGCATTTGAATTTATAAGGAAAGGTAAAGTTTTTTTTTTTAAAGAAGGAAAATTATGGTTAGTGACTATATATATGTGGTGGCTTGAAAATGATAGATTTTGAAGCAAATCATCGCGTCCCAAAGAATTGTGTGGTTTGAAAGTCTACTATTCCATGTATTCGGTGAGAAAGAAAAGGAAATCTAATGTTGAAAACAGTACAGTCCAGTTAGAGAGAAGTTTATACTTATGTGCAATTATCATGTTAACAGATTGGATCTGAAAGTGCATCCATTAAATAGCGATTTTAAAAGTATGGCATGGTATTTTCGGTATTCTTGATTTTCGACATCATAATCAAAATGAAAAGTGATGACAATGTTGATCGATGGTAATCCTTTGAATGATAATTATCATCGACATCATCATCATCATCATCATCATCATAATTATCATCATCATCATCATCTTCATCATCATCCTCCTCCTCCTCCTCCTCCCGATTATCAATATCTTTCATTTTTGATCATGTCATTTTTGACGTTGAATTATTGGGGTTGATAATACGGGCCACCTCCATCTGAAACATTGTGGGAAATATCCATCATCCATCCCCTCCCCTCCCCTCCCCTCCCCTCCACTCCCCTCCCGGAATCGACACCCAGGTATTTTCTTTTCTGGTTTTTAGTAGCATTTCAAATGTAAATTATCCTCCTATTACCCTTGTTTATGATAGAATTATCAAACATTTTAATACCTGTTACATTACATTATATAACACCGAAATGGATCCCTGTCATTTGATTGGTCGTTTGATATTGATCATTTGTCCCATTGCACTATGACGTCATCATTCGTGCAATTGTGGCACCATTTACCGTGCAATCTTGGATCCATACGATTTGCTCCATTGCACGAACGCTGAGAGCCCGGCACACTACGTACGTGAAACGCTTG
>JAPZVO010002156.1:0-10883 GCA_029962745.1 Echinometra lucunter | reverse complement strand
AGCAAAAAAAAAAAAAAAGCATCCAATAAAAATGTGTATAAGCTGTTGCAGATGTCATAAAATTTACATTTCTGGAAACTAGATAGAAAAGTTCTGAACATGGAATTATATACTGTATACATACAGATTTCAACAATACATACCATAGTCTCAGTTATCTACTGCTTAAAGGGGAATTCACACTGACAAGAAATTACTTTAATTCTTAAAAAGAAAAATATGAGAAAAAGCTACTAATAAAGGGTGTTGGAATGGCTCATTGTGCATGTCCCCAGGATTTCACAATGAATAATATTATCTGATGTACCCAAACATTATACAGTCATCAGTTGAATCAAATATTCATGTATGTATAAAACACTGCTATACTACACAGGTTCCAATGATAAAGATTCCCCACTTACACACAATTCAGACAAATGTTATACAGGTGTGTATGTATTCAGAACTACGAGACAAATTTAACAGAATAAATCCATGTATGCTGACATTTTCACATGAATCAAAAACTAGAATGATCTATACCATGGAACTATTGACAGCCATATCAAAAGCATGTTGAGACTTTCACACCATACAGGCCTAAAATAAGCCCTAATTTGATACATACTGTATTCGTCAACTAAATCCAAGGATAGAATACGGAATACTCTCCCAGATGCATTGACTAGGAACTACCTGTATTAAAAAATGGTTGCGAATAGGGAAAGGTTTACTTTGAAATGTAATGATTCTCCATACATAGGCAAGAAAACCGATGTCCAGTTCTTCCAGTTGAAGTTGGAAATGATTAATGGCTTTGGGTGCGAGCCAATGCTGTTATGCTTGCCATAAGTTCACGTGCACGGACAGGAATGTGATCAGTAGAAACCCCGATTCCATACACGAAGTGCTCTAAGAATGCATAGAATCCCTTCAGCTCATCTGCATACTCAATGTTAAAAATGTAGTGGCTCTTGAATAGAGCATCAACTGCTTGAGTAGCATCACTCTCGCAGGGTACGGCTTTCCCATCAACAATGATGAAGAAAGTCGACGGGGATGTGAAGCCATCTCCTATGCGAAGCAGGTACGGCTGGGTTCTCTTTTGATCCGTTTTCTCAACGAGAAAACTCGCCACAGCGGTTCCGTTCTGCAAGGAAACACAAGTGTCATAATAGTAGTACAGTAATTCCAGGGGTTGAGGATATGTGCAGGTGCAATGTGCACGGCATAGATGCAGTGAAGCAAAAAAGATTTAGAATATAAAAGAACTCAGTGCAATGATATTGCTATGACCCCGAAAAATATGTTATTTTCAAATTGTGATATCTTGCAAATTATTCAATATTTTGGCATTCTGTCTTTTGAATCATAATTATAATCAAATCTCTATATTTACTGGCTATTCCAATTAAAATCAGAAATTAGTCTTATAAGATATAAATGCAATGGATGAAACTGGGATAAAAAGGAACATAAATTGTAGAAATAATGTGCTCTTTTCCCACCTATGCCTTAATAAGGCCAATACAAATGTGCATGCCTGCGTGGCAAATTTATCAAGCTTTCGAAAAATATAAATTTGAACTTGTATAACGGGTCAAGAACACGAGAGTTCATTTAAATGAGGCACTCGGCTCATTTGTATACAGTCTTTGCCAGTATGCTGTACATGGACCATCAAAATTTGAACATGATACATATACAGTCAACTTCGCATAAGTAAAACTCCAAGGGACCATGAAAAATTATTTGACTTATGTGAAATTCGACTTACTCGATGTATATTGCACATAAAGATGAACAGGGACTATTTATTTAGTTTGACCTAGGTGATTTTTGACTTATGCAGAGTTGACTGTATTCAAAGGAATTCAAAACGTAACTGGAGTAATTTTGACTGTACGCAGTCAAACATTATGCCCACATGTTATATTGCGACCAAAGAAGTTTTGCAGGTTCAGGGTATTGATATAGCTGTGCCATGTGCCTTTGTCCTAGTGACCCTAGATTTATCATTATCAGCCCAATCTATATGCTAAATTTTAAGCCGATTAGCTAGACCATTCTCAAGATCCTCGGAGAACGGGCTATTTCAACTTTGCTGTGACCCTTAACATTAGCCAAATGCCATTTGGCACTCTGACCTTTAACACTACCAAAAATTTAATTAGATTGTCAACCTGATACAAACATGCAAATGGACAACCCAAGATTATGCCCTGACCACTTTGTTGGCAGAGGCATGCAAATTCAAAGTCATTTCCACCTACTGCAAGTTATTGCTACATCAATTATAATTAAATGTCAATGAAGTTTAAAACAAATGGTCCCAGAGAGAGTGTGTGCCATCTCTGTTAATCCATATGATGAATAGCCCACAATGACCTTCATGTATTCAAGTTTTAGTTGACAGGTTTCCATGATTACTCAATAAACAATTGGAATAGTGAGTTAAAAATTACATTCAATTTATTTCATACCGGTCTTGTGACCATGAAGTATGAGAGAGCATCTGAAATGGAAGATTTCTTCCCTGCGTGTGATGGGAGAAGGTATATCAGTACTTTGTAAGCAAACAGGGCATCTGGAAGAAAATGAATAAAAGAATACACAAAATAAATGAATAAATAAACAAATGAATGAACGAATAACAATATACATGGATAACTATAGCTCCACTTATCAAGGCAGAATTCCATTCAGAGGCCCTACAAGGAAATACATTATGGAAAGCAATACAGCAATTTAACTCTTTAAAATTATTTTTACAAGCCTAAAAAGCTTCCTCAAACTTCCTAAAAGAAATTTTTAAAAATCAATTATCTGACATTTCACCTAATGCTATGAAGTTCTGAGTAGTGACAATAGTTAAGCATGCTTGAAATTCATCCACAAATTATTAGTTTCATGCTACTGAAATACATACACCATCCAAAATTGATGGATGAACATACACGTAGGACTTGTTGCATCCTCTTTGTGAATAGTTCCATTTTGGATCTGAAGATTAGAAATAGTGCTAAATATGCAGAATTCAGTTCATACCCCATCGGTAAGGGTACACTACACTCTAGGTAAAATACAAATCCTGGTTGCCTTGTACAGGCATTTGTTTTTTTACCCAGGGAGTTAATTGGGCAGGTTATTTGGGTGGTCTGTTATAACAGGGTCCCCATAGCTAAGAATGTCCTCATGAGAAGTGCCTTAATACAAATCTGTCATAAATCATAGTCATAAAATGAATATTTCATACCAGGTGTTCCATTGTGTGCATCCTTGGTCTTCTTGTTCTCATCCATCAGTGTTTGGAGTTTAGGAAGTCTGGATAATTCTCCTACTTTCAGGATGAATGGGGAAAACCGCGTTTCCCAGGTTGAAATGAGTCTAGCTGCTGCATCAGGAAATAAGAGATGGAATTCCTGCTGCAACTGTATATGAAAGACAGATTGATTTGGCGGCAAGTTAGTTTATAAGCCCCTAAAAACTGGAAATAGTTACAAATACGGATGTAAGAATATATGCAACATTTGGTCTAAACAAATGCATACATTTTATTTAGTAGGAGTTGATGTCATTAAAATTATTTGAACTTAGATGCTAGACAAGGAAGGGACTAGCTAGTCCTTTGTATTTTGATATTTTTCATGGGAGCAATTGCATGTAGCCCTAGCTATTAACAAGAATAAAACTTACCGCAGTTGGGAAATCTTGGAATCGAGGGTATCGAGCGAGGATCTCTCCGACTGTTGGATATTCCTCCCATAATCCAATTCCTCCTGTTCTGAAAGGACTGTTCCATGGCTTGAAGATTTGCTTTCTGTTGTCAATACTAGCTCTTTTGCAAAAAGAATCAACTCTTCCTCCTCCACTTGAGGAATTTCCTCTAGATGTGCATGGGTTGCGCTTTGGTGTCTGGGAAATACCAATCAGACAATGACATTAAAAGATTAAAAAAATAACAACTTCAACATGTTTTGTATCGAATTAGGGATACAAGAATAAGCTCTTGAAGTCAAACCTTACTTGTGATGACATTACTACACATATTGATATTCATATTTCATATATTTTAGCATTTTCCTTCATACTGAGGATGAATAAAGGATATTAGAAACATGTGACAATGAAAAAAATTGTTTAAAAAATTGATATTTTGAGATTTATTTGGAAATGAATCCTTCTTAGCATCATGGTGTTACCTTGGACTTGGAATTCCCTGCCTTCTGCGGTGTCTTCTGTGGTTTTTGGTCCGTCTTGGTGCGTGGACGCTGCAACTGATCTGGAGGTAAACTCCTCCTCATTGTATTGAGCTTCGTAGCAAGGTACCCCTTTGTGGCATCATTGGGGTCAAAACACAGATCCTGTTAAATAAAACAGTATTTTTCTAATTAGTGTCACATGTAAATTAAACTTATTTAAATAACATATTAAGAAATGAAATCATACACCAAAAGAGAAAGTTAA
The DNA here is from genome assembly GCA_029962745.1 of Echinometra lucunter. Taxonomy (NCBI): domain Eukaryota; kingdom Metazoa; phylum Echinodermata; class Echinoidea; order Camarodonta; family Echinometridae; genus Echinometra; species Echinometra lucunter. Next base: position 6,434 of record JAPZVO010002156.1, on the reverse strand, counting down.
AAATCTCCCTAGACAGATTAGCAAATGAAAGTGCATACTCTTGACCCAATTAGCAATCAACTTCTGAAAAATTCATTAAAATGTGTATCTTAGCTGTTCATGACTCAACCACATCCAACCATTTTAAAACACCTTTCAGCTACACGTACCCTCTTTTGATATGAATACATGTTTATCTATTCAGTTACTGGCAAAAGGAATAGAATGAAATAGTGTCTGGTATGCTACAGACTACTGGGAAAAGACTGGATATGCTTGTCTGTGCATTGTGTCGATTCTCTTTTGGACTTATATGATTGCTAATAAAAATCATATGAGAAAAGTTGTCATTGGAAAGCAAAGATTAGACCCATTTAGAAAGTACCTAATTTGCCCCTGTTTCAAGAAAAAAAAGGCGATTATCACACCATGGAATCTTCCATAATTAACAGTGAATCATAATTCTTGTCTGTACTTGTTATTTTCTGTATCTTTTTTTTTCATTTGTATATGGCAAAAAAAACAAAAAAACAAAAAACTAGATGAAATTCAACTACACAGTCAAAACATATGCATCCACTTCCCTAGAAAAACAGAGTTAAGCCCTTTCCCTTTTCATATGAGAAATTCAGCATTTTTAATCCTTTTAATGGAACCACGTGACCCATATGACATTCGACCTAATGACCCCCAAATCTTAAGTTCATTATCACACAAATAAGTGCACATGTACAAAATTTGAAGCTGATCTGCTGAACCATGTATAAGATATCGCAATAACCAGCTATTTTCATGCATTTAATGACCCGTCATCTGTGACCTTAGACCCCAAACTCTAGTCACATCATTGTCTACCCTATATGTATACACATGCCAAGTTTGAACTTGATGCACAAAACCGCAAGCATGAGAACGAAAACGGGACGGGTGGACGGGCAGCCTGAAAACATAATGCCTCCGGTGACTTCCTGACAGAGGCATGATAAAAATAAAGGGCTCACGATACGGCTGTTGCGGGTGGTATTTCTACAGCACTACATGTAAAATTGGTGGGTCGTCCTTGAAGTCTGAAATAAGACCACATGCAAACCATGCAGCCTACATTCGTTCTGAATGCATGAGCTGATGAGCATTAAAATACTTTAAAAACAAGACTGTGTCATGTTGGGTCAGCCTGGTATGCATGTAGTCTTGTTTCAAGGTGTCAAGGATGACCCATTGGCTCCTTAACATATATTTAGATAGGTTACATGTATTTCTAATTTGTACCATTTTACAAAACAGCTGAATGTGAATCAAATCAGAAGTTTTATGGCAAATTATGGGGCAAGATCTAAATAAGGCTTACCCAGCTTTTGTCACTTTACATTGTTTACCTTATTTACATGGCTCAACATTACAGTGGACAGTAAACTTTGTATCCAAGTCAGTAAATATTCATAAATATGAAGTTTCAGTTGCCGCATGAGCTACTTCAATATTGTGTGAAGTCAAATGATTGCCGGTATTAAAGATTCCTGTTCTTTTGAATTAAATTTCTAATTTAGTGTCCTTTTAGCCGAGTAAAACATGTTCAATTGAGTACATTCCCTAAAACATTTGGTAAGTATAATTTTTCTCATATGGGCAAGTACTTTCTTTGTTTATAAGGCCACAAAAAATATGAAAGCATGTTTACTGAGCTAGATCAGGCCATCACCTAAAAAATGTTTGCATGGAGCTCTGCTATGAATGTCTTTCAAATTATTTTTTCTATATTCCCTTACAAATTATGTTTCTTACATAAGGCCATTTTGTGTTGGATTTCAGGTTGGGAAAAGCATCTATGACACTCTTTGCGACGAGAATCTTGTCTTCTCTGGCAGGGTAGCTGTGGGAAAAAAAAAGGCACGAAAACCTACATGCATAAATAATCTTTTTTCTTTTTTTTGGTAGGAAAATGGACATACACTGCAATGTGTATAAACAAATTCGAGATGGTTACTATTGTTCAGCTTTTTCTATTCAATGTGAAAATACATATGGTAAACATGTAGGACCTATAAATAGCCAAAAAGAAGGGACATGCATATTGATATGAAATTAAGAAGTTAAAGGAGATAGAGCTAAGCATGACCAACACCATGCAATCAATCCCAAACATGAAAAGCAACCTTCAACTCTATGAGGAGCATTCAGGGTAGTGAATTGTTGGGTGCACAAGGAATGGATAACAAATTAATCTCAGCTATGGATAAACTGTTCCGCATCCCCTCAGGTTCAAATTATACACATAGGATTGGGCAGCAAATATAAATCATCTTCCTAAAACAAACACATGCAAAGATCTCCTGTTTTGAACACACTATCTTTGGACTGGGATGTACACAAAAACGTACTCCAGTCTATTCTTGCAATACTATATTAACAACAAACATACATACAGTGTATGTAACTGTACAAAATACATTCTACACTTACTATGAATATCTCCTAACCATTTCTGATGCAACTATAGAGGTGAGAACTTGTCGCGTTTCGGTTGTGAGAGTGCCGTTAGCCTCATATTCCTGCTCCACTAGATATCCCCGTGGATGCGAATTTGTGATGGTTTTCACATCAAAGCTCTAGAATGAAAATTTTGAAAGATTATCATTAATAATTATAATCAATTTTCGCATAGTGACCCCTGTAGCCTTTGACCTCCTGCCAAAAATACCGGAACTCTTTAGCTTGAGATGTGCACACCAACTTTGGTGTTCATCGATGCGTCAAAAAGTTCTTGAGATCACTACAAGAGCGGGATGGACATGCATACACATACAGCACATCATGTACTTATACGGATAGACTGCCTCCAGCTGAATGTTACTATATGAACTTCAATGATAGCCTTTCCTGGGAGGTGAGAGCACAACACTAAATTTTAAGTACACTGTGAAAACTGCAGGCACCCACAAGTTCTCAAAACCATGCTAAATCATGACAATTCTTTTTCAGCAGTTGGTAAATATTTACCCATATATTTTATGAAATAGTAAGATTTGCCTCAACATTTAAATCTGATGCTTTATAGCATGAATGGAATCATTCCATCAATCACAACTGGGAACTAAATGTACCTGCCTCAATTACAACTTGAGTAAATACCATACATTTACTTACGTGTTCTTTATTTGAACTGGTCTTCATTGTAGACTGCTGCAACGACTTTTGGGGCACCTCTTTCTCAGTGCTAGTTTCTGATGCCTCATCCAGACTTGTTCCTGGTCCCACTGCTTGAGTGCTGCATGCTTCCACGACAAGTGATCCCCCGTGGGCCAATAATTCCAGATCATCAGTGTCATTTTCATCTATTTCTACAAAGGAATCAAATTCCTTTACTTTCATTTTGATTATGTAATCTTTTGAAGGTCTATGCTGAATTTCTGCGATATTTTGAATTTCAAACAATTCAACATCTCCTCCTTCGGCTCAGCACTAGTCAATGGCACCGATATTAGTTTTGTTCGATCCTTGCATGTCACGCAGAAAGGCACAACTTGGACATTATCTTCCATTTCTAAGCTGAAATTAGAGACAGATAAAAGGAAACATGTGAAATAAAATCTTGATATGAAATTTTTTTAAAGCATTATTTCATATTTAAATGCAGAAAGATAGAATGTATTTGTCATGCACCAATGATGCCTATCTTCCCGGTGGACCATATGAACGTAACCCATGGAAAGCGAATTGCATAATAGATTGTTTACAGTGTGGTTTTGAACAAGTTCAACTGTTCATGTACATATATCTGCAAAGATCAATGTCGAAGAAAGTTTAGTTTCTTCTCTTACACAGTCAACCAATAGAGTTATTGAAGTCGAGTAACTTCAAGTAAACTGCTTCTATTAATAAGTTGGATGGATACATTGTATACTGTACATGAAGCTAACATATTCTAGGGCCTATAAGCATGTGCTCATTAATTCTACCTGTTAAGACAGCAGCACTTCTCAATGAAATGTACAGAAGTTCCTTTCGCTGTTCATCATATGAGCTTACAACTTGAAGGGGCTGGTAGCTTCTTAGTTCATCCTGCTTAATGAGGAAAAACTCCACAGGATATCTTGACAGCACTTCGTATGCATAGAAGTGATCATCAAATCCATGGGTTTCCCACATTGTTCCAAACAAGTAAATATCACTTCCAATGCAGTACATATCAATCAACTTTCCAAAAGATGGCATACAATCCTGAACACCTATGTTCACACTCATTCCTGATCGGTATATCCGTGCCATGTAGGCTGATACTCTTGTTCACCACTATTTCGTCAACTTCACACAGGTTTGGGAATTTTCAAGGAGCGTGGCACATCCCTCAGTTTCTCTGATCAGTTGTTTAACAGGATTCCTAATTACAGGATTCTGGCCAACCCCATGAGTATACCATCTATGGCACTGGCTGATTTGATGTCTCTCTGCGACAGTTTTGGCAATGTCCTTGAAATTACCAACAACAGTTGCCAAACATTTTGCGATGGCATGTTTGGCCTCATACCTCATGCACCAGCAGTTGATAAGAGGTCCTACTTTCTCAATCATGAAAGGGTAGTGTACAAGGAAGTGATGTTTCGGGGTAAGATCTCGAGCTGGAAACAGCTTCTTGAACAAAGTGTGGTGATCCTCTAAGTGGTATCTAAGGTGGCCAATCATGGATTCTGTAACTTCTCTGGCAAAGGCAATGTCCATTACCCTTCTTAGCAAGATAAGCAATTCCCAGTACTGATTGCCTCTGGGAATTTGATCGCCAATAATGAGGGGCAGGTATCTTATGAAAGCACCACATCTGCGATGCAGAGTTCTTAAAGGAACTGTCTTCATTAAGCAAAGTACTTGCAGAGATCAGAGACGGCTTGTTCTTCATATCAACAAAGCCGTATGAGAAAGAACTCAACCTCTGATTCAAAAGATCAAGCGTGAACAATTTCTCTTCATGTATCAGATGTCTAAGAACTAATTTGCACTCAAGTTTACCAACACCCTCAAGAATATCATGCATCACATCAGGACAAAAGTTTGTGTGACATGAAAGTATCGTGAATTGTTTAGAACACATGCACTTTTCACTCCATGGTTAGATACTGAGTGTTGATCAAGCATAACAGACTGCACATGAAGGTCATGATCTGCTCGAGTTCTTTTTTGACACTGGTCATCATGAAAGAGTACCTGCATTTCATGTCTTGGTGTCATACAGGTTCTGCATGGGTAGTTTCCTCGAAAGCTTTCCACAAAACCACACAAACTGTTTGCACCTAGGTTGTCTGCGGGTGTTTGAACTAAAGTTCCTCTGATTTTCACAACATTTCCATTTCTTAACGTGATCTCTGCTCCATCGTCAGATTCCAGTTGCGCCAACTCCTCCATGAATGGTTCCAGTATAGGTCGAAATCCATACTTGTCACGATCCAGACTATGGAACAGGCCAAGCAAATGGATAAATGGCAGAGTAGCATTCAGTCTAGAAGGTACGTTTTGCAAAGTGTAATAGAGTGCTCCCAGCTTATGAATGCCTCGCTTGGATCCAATGGGATTAGTCACCTCAAAATCATCATAGTACAATGCAATTGCAAAGCATGTGGACATTCTGAAACAAGGATGAGTCCTAAAATGTGTACCATCACAAAAGTGTCTCCTTATACCATCAGTTGACGGGGACATATAGTGTATCTCAGCTACGACATCTGGATTACTTAACACAACTCCAAGTGTTTCCTTCAGGGATATATATTGAAATGTGTCTTGCACAAGAACTTCTGGCAACACCAGTTGATTTATCCACTCGAACATCAAAACGATTTCCAAGAACAATAGTCTGTGGTTTAATTAATCCAAGTTCCTGTTGAAAATATTGCTCTTGTTCATATCGCGAACATAATGAAGGAAATGGGTTCTGAGCTTCCTTAAATGAATCGAGCAGTTCCTTACAACCAGCTGAATTTTCATCAATGTTTTTTGTTAGTAAAAATGTCTATTTTTTGCTCTAAATCCGTCACTATATCAGAAATGAACGATGCTGACTGTTCCACAACCCTTTGAACAGTTGTGTACGTTACATTAGACTGAGAGAGTAAAGCAGTGATGAAAAGTGCTGCCCTTTTCTGCAGATGTAAACTATCAATTATTCCATTGTTCTCATCATTTCTTTCCACTGTGATGTCTTCATGGTCAAAACTGCTGCTGGATGTACAGGGTCATCAAGGTCTTGCTCATCATCGATATCACTATTTTCACGATTGCCAACATTAACAGTTTGCTGAATGCAAGGCTCATAGTCGTGTGACCTAAGTAAGTGTTTTCTAAGCGAGTTAAAAGTATGGAAAGTTTGGGGACATCCCCCTGACCACACTGTACAATCAATCCAGGTCCGTCAAACAATGCATGGGCAACATGCAGATGTGAAAACAACTTTGAATGTCCATGAAAAA
>JAPZVO010002155.1:0-10890 GCA_029962745.1 Echinometra lucunter | reverse complement strand
TCGAGAAAAAGACCTTCTTAAAACGCGAGGTGTTTCTAAAATATAAGCCTGTTTTAATTGGTATTCTTTGTTTGAGACTTTGTCACGAATAGAGAATATTGAAGTCGAAATACCCCCCTTGGCGTTTCAGTTCTTAAGGTACCTGCTTTTCAGTACTTCATAATAATAAAGTTGACAAAATTATGGTATTTTTTCCGATTTTTTTCCTTTACTTACTGTTGCATGTTGGGACAGTTGGCGAGAACATCCCATCCGAACCACACGTCACTGAATAAGCCCCAATTAAGGTGTAGCCATCCTTGCAACTGTACATGCACGTGTCACCGCTAGATACTGGACTTCCAGCTTCACAATCACTGACCTCAAGCCCCGTTGTAAGAACTGGAACCTGGCAATCCTCTGTGAGGAAATAATCGAAAACTCGAAAAATAGACCTTCTCTTAACACGATGCGTTTCTAAGATGTAAGCCTATTATAATTGGCATTTGTTGTGGGGGAGTTTGTCACAAGGAAAAAAATCTTGAAGTCGAAATTACCCCCGTTGATTTGCGTTTCTCCTCTTAAGGTACCTGCTTTTCAGTTGTTCATTATCACTCATAAACTGACGAAATGATGGTATTATTTCGATTTTTCCTTCACTTACTGTTGCATGTTGGGACAGTTGGCGAGAGCATCCTATCCGAACCACACGTCACTGAATCAGCCCCAATTAACCCTTATTTAACTGGGCTATTTCAGACCAGGTCCCCCCCCCCCTTTCAGATTTCGGCCGTAGATCGCGCGATCGCGGTGATAATTAGCATGCGCATAGAGTTGGATGTAAACTACAAAACTGTATTAGTCAGATTTTCAAAAATTATATTTTTTTCCATTTTTTAAGTAATTAATTAAGCAAATAAATGCATAAAATTATTTGTTTGCCTATAACTCACTAAAAGTATTTAGTAAAATGCTAATTTTGGTGGTAATATTCCTTCTGACATTTCTTACTATTATCCACAAAAATATTTGCCGTATCGCAATTTATTTATTATGTATTTCATTGTTTTGTGAATTTCTTATGTATTTCTTTGTTTTTTCGACATTTTGTTTTTTATCGTTTTTTCGATGAAATTTTTCGGGGACACTTTTGCGATAAACAGCATAAAATTAATCAACTTATAACAGTAAAAGAAAGAATAATCATACATTTATGAATTTTGGCTGAAAACACAATTTGCATTGATTTTGTACACAAAATAACGTTTTTGAGCAATTTTGGGGTTGACATGCATGTATACAAAGTCGTGCAGCATCCTAGCGGTATGTCCTATTTTCGCGAAAATGGTCTCAAAAGATGTGCAAAAAAGTCAGCAAGCGATGTGGTCAAAAAAAAATTGCGCGGCGGAATGGTCACAAAATTCGTCGGGGGGGGGGGGTCAAATTGACCCCCCCCCCCCCCACAGTTGACATAGGGTTAATGTATAGCCATCCTTGCAACTGTACATGCATGTGTCACCGGTAGATGCTGCACTTCCGGCTTCATAATCACTGACCTCAAGCTCCGTTGTAAGAGCTGGAATCAGACAATTCGCTGTGAGGAAATAATCGAAAACTCGAGAAATAGACCTTAAACGCGACGAGTTTCTAAGATATAAGCTTGTTTAAATGGTACTCGTTGTGTGAGAGTTTGCCACAAAGAAAAAAATCTTGAAGTCGAAATCACCCCATTGGCGTTTCTGTTCTTAAGGTACCTGCTCTTCAGTAGTTCATAATAAAAAGGTTATGGTATTATTTCGATTTTTTCCTTTACTTACTGTTGCATGTTGGGGCAGTTTTCGAGAACATCCCATCCGAACGATTTTCGATTTTATTTCCCTTTTTTAGTTACTTTTACTGTATGTTGGGACAGTTGGCGTGAGCAACCCCTCCTGACCACACGCCATCGAATCCACCCCAGAGTATAGTCATTCTTACAGCTTCAGCTGCATAATTGCTCACAGTTACTCGTAAAGTTGACAAAGTTATTAATTCGATTTTTTCCCCTTACTATTGCATGTTGGGACAGCTGGCTTGAACGTTTCATCATCATAGTCACAGGTCACTGAATTAGTCCCATTAAGGGTGTAGCCAAACCAACAGCTAAAACTGCACATGACATTGGGTTCTACTGTACTTCCCGGTGTACAAGCACTGATATGAAGTCCCGGCGTAAGAGTTGGAACGTCGCAGCCACCCCCTGTTATAGTAAGGGAATAAGATAAAATTCCATAGGGATAAAAACACCATATATATATATATATATATATATATTGTTTAAGTAAGTCAAACTGTAAATTTTCGTAAAATTCTATGCTTTTAGGCATATCAATTCTAGATGTCAAGTTAAGCGCGAGCCAGTAATCACCCTCAATTATCCCCCCCCCCCCCAAACAGTTAGTTTTACGTTGCTTTCAAAGATTTAAAGGCCTACTGTTACATTTGATTAAATTGGTTCGAGCGGCATAACATAGATGATTTATCAAAGTTTAACTGCATATACAATTTATTACTTTTTTTAATATATGCCGTCGGAAAAAAAAATTTAATTCAAGTGACATCACTGAAATTTTGCGTGTAATACGCAAAACAAGCTTTAAAAAAAACGCCCGTGAGTCGACCTTCTTTCGATGCTAACTCAGCTGTCCGACGCCCCCCGGCTTAGTTTTAACCGGCAAAATGAAGCAGACGACATTCTCTATTCATTCATCTATCTCCCAATCATATCGACTGAAAAACCTCGTCGGCAGTTTCGGAAGAAGACTCCTCTAACATCGTCTCTAACAATAGACTAAGCGACACACATGTCGATTGTACATGTTGTATGTGTGTATTGTGTGCATTGATATTGGGCGTCTTTACTTGACACTTTTGTACAGACTAGAATTCATATGTGTTCCCGATATATTGATCGCCATTTGAGAAAAACGAACTTAGACCTTGGTACTAGTTTGTATCAGCATATCAAGGACAAAGCGAAGAATTAACGGTAAGACGTCATACCAGTCATTTCAGTTGAAGAAGGGATGCTTTTGCCTTGTCTCTATATTTCAAATATGATTTGAGCCATATTACCTGCCAACTTTGCACGAAATTCGGAATCAATTTAACTCAGATCTTACTTAGCTTATTCAACCATAAGTTCTTTTCGGAGCAGGCTAGTATCTACTTAGCAAATATTGTGTAGAAAGAAATTAATCAGCACTATCCTATTCCTGTACCACTTGTTTCTTCCCCTCCTCATTTCTTCTCTCTCTCTCTCTCTCTGTCTTTCTTTTGCCCATCTTCTCTTATTCCATATATTCCCCTCCTTACGTTGCTGCTTGGGTCATCTGCGTGGGTTACAGCCCTATAGCTAGCAGGTCCGATAGTTAGCGGGTCCGATAGAGCGACACCTAATAGATAGAAGGTTCGATAGACCGAATGTACGAGAGGGTCCGATAGTCCAAAGGTTCTATAGATCGAATGAGCAACGGGGTCCGATAGGCAAAAGGTCTGATACATAAAAGTTCGATCGGCCCGAATGTACGAGAGGGTCAAAGAATCAAGAGACAGAAGACCGAACCGTTTTAAAGACCGAATCGGCAAGAGGGTCGGATAGTCGGAAGGTTCTAGAGGTCCGATAGTAAGAAGGTCCGATAGACCGACAATAACATAAAATATCGCATTTTTTAAATACAAAAATTGTGAATTTGAATTTGAAAAACCAAGAGAGGCCTCCACACAGCAGCGCCCTCTTACATTACTGTAATGCCATTATACGTATTTGAAATTGCCTATATCTTCATTCCCCCCCCCCCCCCGATCCCCTTCCTAACAATCGGACGTTTTCTGAACGTTCTTGAAACGTTCCAAGTTGGTTCTTTGGAAGTTTCGTATATAAACGTATTTTGGACGTTTTTGTGTAGGGTTTTGGACGTCCATAAAACGTTGGAAACGAGCGATAGTGGTCCCAGTACCAAAAGCGAAACCTGCCAATCTTAACAACCTTCGCCCGATTTCACTCACTGACCAATTTGCTAAACTGGCAGAATCCTTCGTCGCTAAGTGGACCATGGTAAGCTCCACATGCTGAGGATATTGAAACACCATGGCGTACCAGCGAGAGATCTTCTGACAGTCTTCAATAGCTTTGTAAGACCGACAGTGGAGTATGCGGATACCAGTGTGGAAACGCCGGTCTTACAAATGATCAAGTTAGAAGGCTTGAGAGCATTCAGAAAAGAGCCATGAAGATCATAATGGGCTCTCATTATTCTACCTATGAGAGGTGCTCTTTTGAACTATGGTATGGCTACCCTTGCTGATCGACGTTACAAAGTTTGCAAAGACTTTGCAACCAAGCTGGACTATAAATCCCGATTCAGCCACCTCTTTCCAACTGCTCCCGAAAGAGGATCAGCTATGAAGCTCAGAAGGAAGGTAAAGGTACCGGAGATAAGATTTAAGACAAATAGACTTCGGGATAGCCCGGTACTCTACTTGATCAAGCTGATTAATGAATCGTGATCACCAATAAGACACTGCCTATTTGATGTATATATCGTATATTTGTATTTAATTATCTGTATTATTTAATTATCTGTATATTATACAAATAACATTCATTTAACTTGCATTCTGTAATTTGGTTGTAGGATAAGTCATGAAATTAAAAATGAATTTCCATTATGATCAAATAACTTTCAATCAATCGAATTTCTTTACAATTTAAATTATATTTATTGCAATTCATTCATATTGTACTATATCTACTTAATAAATCAATTATCTGTATATACTGTACATATAACATTCATTTAACTTGCATGCTGTAATTTGGTTGTAGGATAAGTCATGAAATTAAAATGAATTTCTATTATGATAAAATAAATTCATCAATCGAATGCCTTTACAATTAAAATTTTATTTATTGCAATCTCATTCATACCGTACTATATCTACTTAATGTACCAATCTCAAACAGCTCAATTTACTAACTGATCCATGCATTACTCAGTCGCTAATCGTAGTTGTTGACAAATTTATAGTAATGTGCTAATTAATCAGTTTTTTCAATCTTTGCTATTTTCTCAATATTTGCAATAGTTTCTCAAATTCACATTAAAATCATTACCAGTTAATTTTATTTCATTATTACTGCTATTCCACCTTTTGTTATATACATTTAACTACTTCTCAAAATCAATGTTATATTAGATGTATACTTAATTCTCACTTTAATTCAGTTTCAATTTAATTCAATTCGATTTCTGCTATTTCACAATTATGCAATTGCAATTATTAATGCATCAATGATTATAGTTATCTTTGCAATCATTAATGAATTTACATTGTAATCATACTATTTAATCAAATTGTTATTCTATACCACAATATTTGTGCTTAATGTAGAGGTTGATAACACAAGTGAATTCAGGGGACTCTACATAATATCATTATAACTATTAGATCTATTCATTTCAATGCTATGTATTTCATTTTAATGTATTGATTCATTTTAATTTGTAAATGCATCACAATTCGGCTTGGCCGCCATGATGTATGATTTTTATCAAATAAACCATTTATCTATCTATCTATCTATCAATTATGGGACGTTTTGTGTCTTTCTATACACTGCTATCCCAGACAGTAATGCCGTAATCTATACGTGTTTGTATAATAAACTTATAAAGGGTACTTAGTAGAATTTAAGAATTTTCTAATTTTCAAAGTAAACGAATGTATAACCAATTGATATGCATAGATTATCAACATGAATACCCATTTTAGGTTTTCTTGAATTTCAAACTTATATACCGTACGGACTTTACTTGTTCGATTTCGATTCCGTCAGATTATAGATTTTCATGTTTTCATGAGAACTTGCCTGAAAGTTAATGTTTTGTCAACATTAATCTTTAGGTAGTTTTGTTTGTACCACTCATTCAGTGAATAGAATTCATATTGATTTGTAATAGAAGTTATAGTTTGCACATCATCCCCAGTTTTCAAATATTACAACATCATCAGCATATCTTGTTATAACTCAAGGGGGTTGTAACATAAAGAGATACAATCCAATCTTACAATCTCTTTAGTACATGGTTTGCCATAGACTTACGATTGATTATCAATCCCCCCCCCCCCCCGATGTAACGGATTTGATATGTCATTCACAAATAATAAAATAAGGACTGGAGCAAGTACTCCTCCTTGTGGTACTCCTACTGTTTCCTTTTCTTAGCAGAAAGTTTACCTTTAGGAAATACAACTTGTTTTCTTTCATTCGTGAAACGTGACCAGAATCGCGCACACGAGAATGTGGCGTGGCGGCGGACGCAGTGGCAGCGTAACGCTACTGAATTCAATTTCTCCAGCATACGGGGGATCAATGATATAATTTTCTTTTTATCGTGTTGACTTTGCCCACAAGGTGCGGCACTCGCAAGACACGCAAGACAAGCAAGTAGTTATTAAGAAAATAAGTTATGTATGATTTATAGTGAAATCTCTTATGCAATAAAATACATAACCAAGCACTTTACCATGTTTGGAGTGATATTTGCGCGGTTACTACTCTGTATTCCAGTTTTAAAAAAAAATTAACTTCGTTTCCTTGACTTTACGAACCGTGTTAACTCCGGTTCAATGAAGCATTCGGCAGGTTCAGGGGGACGGAGTGCAGGTGCCTCTCAAAAGAGAGGGAAAGTCGATTCTTAAAATAATATATGTAAAATCGGAATTCAGTCTTAATCCGACGCTTTGAATGCATGGAACATACATATTTTGATGATATGGTAAAAGGAAATTTACAAGACAGATAATTCATAAGAACACATTTTCTAAACTAGTCATATCAGGACTTACCTTTCGCTTGAACAGTTTGAAGGCCAATCACTAAGACAGCAAGAGCTACCATTAGTTTTGTAGTAGTCCCCATGGTATAGGACGTCATTCTTCATCAACCAAGCAAGAGGACTAGTTAAAGAAACACTAAACAATGAAAATACTAACGTAGAGGGAGAATGCCGGAAAAAATAATATGCAAATATATGATTGAAATAAAGAGAGGGGACCAGAACAGAGTTGCGAAAGAAAAGCCTCGGATAGAAGAAAGAGATACAGAGATTGAAAGGGGAATGGGAAAGATAAAATAAAAAATATATGGATGGGTATACACCGATCCGGCAAGTCGTTGAGGGCAGCACATAATAATAATAATAATAACTCTTATTTACCCAGGGTAGCCACTTCAGCTATCAGCTGATCTTCCAGCGGTCCCTGCATAACATAATATGTTATGATCCGCTATTGCTGTGGTGTCCCCGGAGCGTTCTTATTTAACACAACGGTCGGGGAATTTTGCGATTAAAATTCAAGAAACCGGTTGTGAATGACTCTAACTCGTGAGCGCACACATAGGTACCAAAATGTGCACGATACGAACGTGCATACATTATGGCGAAGGGACGATAGAGTATTCATAGACAAGGGAAACAAAGCTAAAATACATAAGGAAAGAGAGGATAGATTTAAGGGAAAACAAATGAATACATAAGGAAAGAGGAGAGGATAGATCGAAGGAAAAGCAAATACATAGGGGAAACAATGGGAACAGGTTGAAAGATAAAAGGAAATACATAGGGGAAAGAAGAGAATAGATTAAAGGGAAAACAAAGAAATACATAAGGATGGAGGAGAGGATAGATTGAAGGGAAAACAAAGAAATACATGTAGGAAAGAAGAGAATATATAGAAAGGAAAAGAAAGAATTAGGTGCATATGAAGAGTGTTTTTGCTTCTATCTATCCTCATTTTCTTCTTATGAATTTCTTTCATAATGCATATACGTTCGTACCATGCACATATTTGCTACCCGTGTATGAGCTGACGCCCTCTACGATAGTTTTTCGACACTTATAAAGTTGGATGAAAAGTGTGAAACATGTCTATGATGTGAAGAGATAAGAAATACTTGATCGTAGGCGCCCAAAGTGAGGAGATAGGTTGTGAGAATGGGGCAGATACTCTTGGGACTTTTTTAAACTAATAATTTTTTAAAAAGGAACACATCAGATAAATAAAAGGATGTAGACCTATATTAAGCTTTGCTCAAAAAAGTGAAAGAAGCCTCTCTTGCCTGAAGCGAGGAGATGGTGTTGGGGATGGGGCAGCGGAATCTCCTTATAATTGTTATGGAGAAGGGGTACAATCATCATTAATAAACCCCGCTGATGTACATTGTTGTACAAAATCTATTCTGCATCTTTACACGAGGAACTTCTTTGTAACTGTAGGAGGTGTTCGTTTAGTTAATGGTGATAAATAAATTTTGACGGTATGAATGAAAAAAAATAATAATCACATGATTCGTATACTATGGCCATTCTCGGTCACGTGTTTGACCCCAAATCATGAAAAATAGCTTATTCAAACTTAATTTGTCAGTATTTATCTTGTTGCAGACGTTTCTCATTTTGAAAATTTAAATGACTGTATTACCCCCAATAGAATGAAGGCAATTATTCTCAAAGTGCATACATCATTTTTTCTTTCCGAAGTCAAATTAGGTCGGTCACGTGTTGTGACTTCGCCACGAAAATTGACCTTACTTGTTTAAATTCAAACCTATTTTTTTCGGATTTCCCTGGGAGTGTAAGTTCCACTTTCATTACTGTATGAGATGGGGATTGCTTTAAAAGTTTTAAAGCAATTTTCCATAAATGAACGAACATTCTGTTCTTTCAGAGTGGGTCGGTCACCGTGTGTGATCAGTCAAAAGAGGGGGAGGCGTTTTTAAATAACTCTGTAAGCACATATTGTTGAGAAATTGTTTATTCTTATCAAAGAAAGGGGAGCCTTTTTCATTTAAAAAAAATGGTTTGAAATATAAAAAAATTAAAACATGTTATCTGATTTTTCTAGCAATGAGGGAATTAAATGGTCACGCGTGTGACAAAAGTTTCACTTTCCAGAGAATGGCCCACTAGCACTTGGACATGTTGGATATTGTAAGGTTATAAAATGACATTTCCAATATATTCGTTTAAGGTTTCCGTAAAGAAATTCATCAGACTGGCGAAGTTTTAATAAAAGAGGTTAGTTGATAGGAAGAAGACATAAGTCTACTTTCCAGTTACTTATAGTTTCATGAAACTGTATATCAGATTTTTTTTCTCGGATTTATTCAGATAATATCACTTGTAGCTAGTTTCCCTTTGTTTTCCTTTTACCATTCAATGAGTGCCCTCCTAAGATAGATCAGAGATTTATTATGAATGGAATACCGACGGTCATGGGCCCTTTGAAGTACAGTCGTGCATAAAGTCATGCGTAACTTACGAACAGCTTTATGAAACACCCCCCAGTTCCCGCCGCGAGGTTTAATTTACATAAGTACCAGTGATTGTCACTGCCTTCTGATCATGTGCAACTTAATGAAAACAGATGTTTTCACAATAATGACTGTGCAAGCATGTTCAGACATTGACAAGGAGCAGGTACTCTCATGCGGTTTTGTTGGCTGGTGTGGCTCTTGCAGAATATGTCTTTGATTCAGAACACTGTTAGGGGAGCAGCAAACCTGAGAACATGTTAATTTGTGTGATATGACATCATTATCAACCACTCACACGCTTTCGCACACGCGTATGACCTTATTAAGAACGAGAAGGACATGATCTTCATATAAGATCCGTGCATTATACTTTGGAAAACTAAGAGAAAAAATGGGGAAACAGGATTATAAATCTCAAAATTCAATTGAAATATTACCTCTATTTGTAATATACAAGATTCGAGATGTGAAACACATAGATAAGTGGATTCAAACTGTTAAGAAGAACGGCACATTGATTATCCATAATTCAAGCGATTTATTATTTTCTGCGCATGTAGCTATGTACCGCTTATTTCAAATCACTGTCTCTATTTTCTCCCAGCTAATTAGCGGCGGACCCCGTAGATCAAAGTGGAGAAATATGTACACATGGTACGCAATGTACGGAATGTTATTGAGATGGCTTTGACAGTCACAATTGCATAAATCAATTAATGTTACGATGCGAGTCCTTCTTATGGTACGTCATGGATAGATATACAATGGAGCTCAATAACTTTCCCGCCCTCTTCTTACATACTTTTTAAATCTTGTCTTTCCCTAAGGATTAAGTAATATTTTTGCCTTTTTTAACAATTCTTCCAACAGCCCCCGCAAACCCACCCATTTTTTTTTTTAATTTCTGCATTGATCTAATGAGCATGATGAGTCTCTGTATAACCACATTGGAATTGATTTTAGAGATTATTCTGCATTCAATCACAATATTTTAGCATTTATGATGTTGTGTCCCTGCATTCAGGACAACTTCCAAACCAATCGACACATTCGCTATTACACAAAGGTGGAGACATAGATGAGGGCAATGATTATCGACCAATCTTGGTTGTACCAGGTATCGTGAAGATTTTGGAGCGGACTGTGCATGACCATCTTCACAACCACTTTGTGGAGCATTATTTCTTTTCCATCCCAACAATCAGCATCTAGAAAGGAGCACAGTACTGTACAGTCATATCATACCTACAGAGTACTGGATCATAGACCGCCACGCGTTGCAAAAGCGCTTATTTTACAAAACTCGTATGCAAGTCCAAATGCAATTATGAATATTCATGAGCAGAAGGACGTGGTAGAAAAACTGCATATTACTTCGCTATCTCCTAACAGATGTTGACGATTTCAATTCCAAATTGAAGAAGAAGAAGAATTCTACCTATTTTAGCTTATACTTTAACAATTTCATCAAGAAAACTTTTTTTAAATGAATAAACATTCATGGAAGTAAATAAAATCCGTAAGTTAGATAAAACAGAGTGAAAATATTG
>JAPZVO010002154.1:0-10891 GCA_029962745.1 Echinometra lucunter | reverse complement strand
TTTTATTTAGGCCTTATTGGCTTTTTGGAAGGTAACTGTATCATAAAAAAGAACTGAACCACACTGTGGTTTCCCACAATGCATCCATCCCAGAGATCAGTAATGTCTACTGTCTTCCTATCTTGAATGTTACTGTGGTTGCACAGTCTATGGCCACGGATGAGCAACGCCTTCACACTACTGTGTTTAAGTCTTGTCCATGCTCCATCCATTTTTTCGAATAGTCTGACTGTGGGATAAAGTGAACACTTTCATAACACTGACTGTGTAGAGTGTGCTCACATATTCTGTGTTCGGCATGTTACCATTCATTGTAGTACAGTGTCATAGAAATAATGACAGTGTACGCATCTGAGTGTGAATTCACTGTGTTCACGGTGTTCAGATATTATGTGTAAGGTGTAGGATTATTACCGTGTGATGTATTTAAAACACTTTATATTGTTAAAATGTGAACACATTACACGCTGCGTTCAGTTTACACTGTGTGACACGGTGGTCACCAGATGAATTTAGAACATGACCATATTCATACAATGGAAGTACACTGTGCTTTCATGTTTTTCACACTGTGTTGACATTAGTACACTGTGTGTCACAGTTCCACACATGTGTAACAGTGTGCACACATCACAGTGTGATTACCTGGTGAATTTACACTCTAACACAACGAGAGCATAGTGTGGTCACACCGCTTTCACACGGTGATCTAACTGGTTCTTTTCAATGTGGATTAGTATGGCAAAATTAGTGTAAATACATGTACATCCATTCTTTATGGATCATGTTCTGAAATTTAAGGTCGAAGTAAATTTGAATATCAGTGTATGAACTATCAATTATGAACTCAGAGAAAATTGAATTTCAATAGGTATGCATACACTGTCATACCTGATATGCTGTAGGTTTGAATTTTTTCGTGTTAATATTAACGTTCAACAAACTGTGTTTTAATCTTAATATTGTACAGCATTAACAAAACAAGGAACATTGATTCCTAATAAACACAGTTGTGATAGTTGTGTTATACATCATTGATGCTTGATATTGTAACAAGGTTTTGTCATGTGTGGAAAATGATATGTCTGACATATCTGTCGTATGAAAACGTGGTATTGTTCAAAGACATTATCTTTAATAGTTTGGTCAATGTCATGATTGTAATATACAGATTGTGCGTATGTTGTAAATTATATAAAGATTTTATACAAATGCTTTAAAAAGCTCTTATCCAGATTTATGATACCAAAAGTGCTTTATTAGATTTATTTGCATATATTGTGAAAGAATGTGATAGACTTATAGAAGAATATTTTTCTGTTACAAGAGTAAACGCAGCAGTTATAAGAGTAAAAGCTATGTCGTTTATTGGAAATAGTTTCGACTTTTATCGTGTTTATGGAGAGAATTTTAGAGTGGCCATCAGTATTGACAGTGCTTCTCGTTTCCTATCCTTTTCAAGATTAAATATGCCACCATCTAGTACAACAGAAGTATGAAATTCATGTTAGGCAGCAATATTATTATAAAAGCTTAATAACTTATGTGTGTTGTCGCTACGGAAAAGTGAGAATAAGCACGATAAAACAGCATACAAACACTTTTTGTAAGAAGCATGTTGTTGTTATATCTTTTTGTTGAAAATTGTCAAAAAAGCTTTTCAAATGGTAGATTTTAACCTTGGATGTGCAATGTTGATAACAGCGTAGAGCTTTTTCTGTGTGTTTTGAAATTGTAGTGAAGAGGTGTATACATGCACATGCATTTTGAAGGAGGAAACGTCCTTTAGTCTGGAAGCAATGTTCATGCAATCATTGAGGGGGAAAGGGCATAAGAAAAAAACTTTCATCAACCAGATTTAATTGCTAAATTTTAAAAGGTGACAGAAACGTACATATATTATACTCTGCATTACAATATATCCTTTTGTTTTCTTTAGCTATTATTACTATACAGTAATTAGGGTTCGTTAATCTACACAATCAAGCATTGTCAGATATGCATCCAATTTCTTGCCTGTATGATAATGTACAATGTTCACTTTTTGTTAAGACTTTGTATTAATGAAGTAATACTTTTCAGTTTTGTAAAAAAAAATGTTTTATGCAATTTTTGAAAACAGTATTTCGTCGATGATATGTACAGTTTCTGTCGAGTTGTTTATAATATACGAGGATGAAATGCGTTGAATGAAAATATTGTTAAACCAATGATGCCTGATTTTAGTAATTGTTTGTGTATCCTTTTAAATTAGACGAATGATTTTGTAATCACAAATCTACGCAAAGAGTGAACAAAGGTTTGTTGCAGTCCAAATCACGTTTAACTACAGATGGATAGGTAAACGATGATTTTCTCTCATATTTTGTTTACATAAAATGAATGAATATAAAACATATGTAAATTCCATGTAAAGACAAAATCATGTACTTTGGTGGCGGGATGACAGCTCCCTATGATTTCTTTGTTTGTTTGTTTGTTTGTTTTTTGTTTTTAATCTTTTATCCTAATCTTTAATGCACTACATGCAAAGTGTTCTCGAATGATTTCCACATTCATTTGCGTTGTAAATGGTTTTGATTTACCATTTCTGTATATCATTTCAAATAGCGTAACCAGTAACATAAATACCAGACATTATCCACTATAATGTCAACGCTTAGTGTTTCGGGGAGGGGTCAATAGAATAATATCTCACCAAAATAAAGCGTTATTGCATATTTCAACATATCAAGATCTCCTCAAAGACGAGGAAAAAATTGCTGATAGCCAGCGAAGGGGTTGTTAAGCATGTTAAGCATAATGTACAGAGAGGACTTGCATGGCGGTTATCTGGCACCAGCATTTTCCCTGGAAGAAAATGAGGGATATTAATTTTGGCCCAATTTACACCCTGGTTGTATTATGACTGTAACTACCTGTGTATCAAGTCTTATTTAAAGGACCAAGAATTATGAAAAATGCTAATAGCTATATAAAGTACTTTTTTTAACAGTTTAACGTTCAGTTTTATATAAGGAGGCTCAAATGCAAAGGCCACAATAAACTCTACCGATTCATTATTTCACCTTAACTACGGGTTTGAAATTAGATTTTATTCTCTCATGAGGGGTAAACTGCAAGAATCATTGGTCGGCTCTACACTGATGTTGTAATGAATCCCATTAAATGTGAAATTATCAAGAAGTTGTGATATTGCACTAATAAAAGAGTTCACTCCGTTATCATAAAACGATTGAAATATTTCTTTGATGGTATTTTGTATTTTGTTCCGTGCACGTTGATGACATTTTTATATATGTTATCTTCAGGACATGCGAGCTGGGGCTTAACAATAACATATACGGTCAGTGGTATTCAGAAGCCGCGGAACGTTTTTGAAAGTGGGGGGGCTGCGCGTACAAACCAGGAAAATCACTTCCGGGTTTTTGTACAGCGGCAAATGTGTCTACTAAAAAAAGTGGTTCCGCGGCCCCTGGTATTGTGAGTTTAAACCCTGAGAAGTATGGTTTATTTCGTTGTACTGTTTGATCCCCTTTTCACATTATGACAATGATCATAATGGTCAAGAACACACACTGTTAAAAAGTTGTTTAAAAATCATTACTCATTAGGTTGTTTAAAATGTGAACCTACCAGCAGTTGTTAAAAAACTCTCATATGTTTTATACATGCAATTTTTTTTTTTTAAACAGTTGGTAGGTTTTCAACAACTTGCACAACTGTTCTAACAGTGCAATTGCATCAGTGAAATGAATAGGAGAAGGATTGATTTCACATTTTTACAGCTGAAGAAGAGATAATAACTTGCTACTTCTTTCAATCAATGCACGGCCACCCTGAACTCCATTCATTATCATATTTCTTGTCGAATAAAAGGTAACAGATCACTGGAAGTTGGAATCAGAAACCGACAAACTGGAGGTCACTTTCTCAAAACAGTTATCTGGTGCTTCCGAACAGGAAAACGTTAAAGACAATGGCAATTACCCATGTAACTGTGCTTTGTCGAATAATAACCCCTAGGAATTCAAGCCTTCAGACAAGAACAGAATGGCAAGCTTCCATACTTTAAAGAAGGAGCAAAAGATTTTGGAATGTGTTTAACTCTTGAAGAGCCACGCAAAGGAATTCCCTGCACCACAATGTATTTTTCATACTATCAAAGTGTTTCAAATGCAATACGAATCCATACAGGGTGTCTGAAGGGTTATCATACAGGTAATCTAGCCTAGAAATGAGTACTTTTGCAAAGCTTTTGTGTTGAACAGAGCAATCCCTCCGCCAGTTTGTGCGTATTGTTTTGTGGCGTTCGGCGCGCGTGGGAAACGAGCGACTGTGAAATTAGCACCCTTTGCAAATTAAAGGTTAAGTAACATAAACATTATCAATTAATATTGCAAATAAGAACTGTAGAACTCGATTGTTGTAAACTAAAGTTACAATCAACTATCCTTTCTGCGTTCATTACCGTGACATGAATCTCCAGGTCTCTAATCCAATAGCATTATCATCGGCGTCAAAAAGTCTGATCTCGCGAATTAAGAGGAACAGTGAATGGATTATGAGTGTGCAGGAGGATATTGTGTCTTGATCACAGGATTGGTATACTGTATATCAATAAGGAGAATCAAATAGGGATAACAAGATTTATATTGTGTCTTAATCACAGGATTGGTATACTGTATATCAATAAGGAAAATCAAATAGGGATAACAAGATTTATATCGTGTCTTGATCACAGGATTGGTATACTGTATATCAATAAGGAAAATCAAATAGGGATAACAAGATTTATATTGCGTCTTGATCACAGGATTGGTATACTGTATATCAATAAGGAAAATCAAATAGGGATAGCAAGATTTATATTGCGTCTTGATCACAGGATTGGTATACTGTATATCAATAAGGAAAATCAAATAGGGATAGCAAGATTTATATTGCGTCTTGATCACAGGATTGGTATACTGTATATCAATAAGGAGAATCAAATAAGGATAACAAGATTTATATTGTGTCTTGATCACAGGATTGGTATACTGTATATCAATAAGGAGAATCAAATAGGGATAACAAGATTTATATCGTGTCTTGATCACAGGATGGGTATACTGTATATCAATAAGGAAAATCAAATAGGGATAACAAGATTTATATTGTGTCTTGATCACAGGATTGGTATACTGTATATCAATAAGGAGAATCAAATAGGGATAACAAGATTTATATTGTTTTTTACAACTCATGGTCAAATACCTTATCGGGGCGATCGAACGAAAGCGATTTGTTTCAAATCTTTTTATCTTCAAATCATGCTTTGAAACAATGGCAGGAAAAACAGCACTGCAATTTATTTGCTATTGACCTGTGTGAAAAAAACCCAGACTAGACTGTGCATGGTATATAATTCTGTGAACACATTTATGGAGCAAAATATGAGGAAAATATTGAATGATATTTTACTTGCTAAACTGCATGCTAATGAGAAAGTAAGTGCGCATTTTGATAACTCATTAAGGAAAGTATAGAGTCATTGTGGAAGCACTGTGGCACAGTGGTTAAGGCTCTTGACTCTCATACGAGAGGTCCTGGGCTTGATCCTCACCCGGTGCATACATCCTTAAACATGGTGTCTTGCCCATATTGCGTCCCTCTCCACCGATATGACCGAGGTGTATCAAATGGATACCTGGTATTGCTGGGGTAATAATAATAATTGCAGGGCCCGCAGGAAGAGCAGTAATAATATACTACTGATGTGGCTACCCAGGGTAAATAAGACCCAAGTACTTATTTTACCGACAGATAATGATATTCTGAATAATATCATAGCGTAGAAAAGGCAGTTTTTAAACCATTTGCAAGTTGCAAGGCTGGATTCTAGAGCTTGATATTGAACATGCAGCTCTTTTCTGGCTGTCTATTCTGTGGATTGTTGTGCTCGGTGATATCGAGGGCAATATGGTTAATTCTTCTTAACAAATCAAATGAATGAACGCTTATCCAGTATTCCAGTTCAAGACTTTCAGTGATGAACACTATGATGATAACTTTGCCTTCTGTAAGTGGATACGTTAGATGGACAATAACCATTATTTGAAACTGCTTTGTAGAAAGGATAGTGGCAGAAAAAAATACAGAGAACACCATACACTCTTAATGTTGCAGATTGGAACCTTTTCTTGTCCCATAATTGAAACCTTAAAGGTTCTTCAAAGAGCTATCAATAGCCTATACAGGTTCTGTAAAGGGGTCTTTAGAACTATTTTTGGTTGTACAAGGAACCTTCTGTGGTGCTTAAAAATATGAAGAATCCTTCATAGAACCCCTTTTTCTGGAGGTTCTAAACACGGGACAAAATTGGTTCTAAAAGGCACTTTTTTCTAAGAGTTTATATATGGATGACCCACGTACCTTGAGCACCAGGAAGGGAGAAAACGGTCTTCTGACACTTTAGTTAATGACATAAGCCTGTGGAGGGGTGAATGCAAATCCCCACTGGATCCAGAACTGCCACTGCTCATCGCTGATATACGTTTTCTCCAAAATTAAGGGATCAAGTACACCCCTTCTTTCTTAATCACATTAATTAATCTCCATGTTTCCAACTCAATAACTGTCTTTCACAAGATTTTATATTTATTAGTTTGTTCGCCTTGCTGACAAAAACCAGCAGAAAAGGAGGTGAACGTTAGTGTGATGTTTTGCCGGTCTTCATAGCTCATATTACTTATGCGTATAAAGTGATCTGGGGCCCCCCTAACACAAAGCTTAGCGATTGATCGTACGATTGATTTTTACGATTGATTGTACATAGTGATCAATGCAATCATCGTATAAATCAATCCTAAGATCAATCGCTAAGCTTTGTGTTTCGGGGCCCTGGTGATAGTACTGCTTCAAAATGAGTAAAAGGCCAGTGGCGTAGACAGGGGGCACATGGCGACAATACCACCCCCCCCCCCCCCCACCACCACCACCACCGTTCTTCCCGTAAGAAAAAAAAAATCATGTAACTATAACTTATGGTGCATAAAACCTATGACATCCTTCGGCCCTCGGTCCCCCACGGTCTTTATGCTCCTTCGCTTAGTCGATCCTTCATGTCATACTCAAACAGTACGATAAAAATGAATTAATCAACCACCAAAAACGGAAGGTTGAATGCAAATTTGAAACAAGATTAAAGAACGGGTGAGAGGAACAAAGAATTAACGAGAGAGACCAAGATATGAGAGAGAAGAGAGAGAGAGGGAGAAAGAAAGAAAGAGAGAGAGAAAGAGAAAGAGAGGGATGGGGATCGGATTAGTAAATGGACAACAGAATAAAGAAAAACTGAATATGTCTTGGACATGGTGGAAGTATAAATATGACCATAATGAGATCTGAGATCTGAAGAAAATAAAGAGAGAGCCTCGTTTTCAGAAAAATCTGTAAAACAAACCTTAAAGAAAGTACAATATACTGCCCCAAGTTTACGTCATGCAGATAATTCTAGAAGGATATTTATGCAAGCCTACTTCTATATTTTTAGACCGTCTTCTAACGATAGATCAAAACAAAATCAACCATACCAAACATCGAGGGTACCAGTAGGGGAAAAGTTTGTCAGTATGAAAAATGATGTGAACTCTCCCTTGTATTATGACTGGTGACTTTTCCCTAATTAGTGCGTGATCTAGCAGGAGCACCTGTCACACACGGCCGTCCTCGTCCAGTCAAATTATGAAGGATAATCTATACATGAAGACGGCTGGATTATGATCATGGTCCCCTTTCTCTTGACGGTGATGTTCGTTATTCCGAAGGTTCATTATTCCGAAGGTTTGTTATTCCGAAGGTTCGTTTTTCCGAAACACGCAAATTGCGTATACCTAGATGTTCGTTAGTCCGAAAATGAAAAAGGGTTCGTTAGTCCGATCATTTATGGCGTTATTCCGAAAGTTCCTTATGCCGAAGGTTCGTTAGTCCGAAAATAAAATTAGGTTCGTTATTCCGAAGGTTCGTTAATCCGAAGGTTCGTTAATCCGAAAATGAAATAGGGTTAGTTATTCCGAAGTTTCAATAATCCGAAAATGAAATAAGGTTCGTTAGTTCGAAAATAACTAACGAACTAATGAACGTTATTTCATTTTCGGACTAACGAATCTTCGGAATAAACGAACCTTCGGAATAACGAACCTTCGGAATAACAAACCTTCGGAATAAAGAACTGTAACCCTCTTGACTTGAGTCCTTTGCAGCTGCTTTATCATGCAAGACAGTGACCACACAGAAACAATCTCGAGCACAGCAGCAAGGTTTAATCTGTTGATTGTAGCTTTTTTATCACCATTATTAGTATTTATTATTATTATGATGGTGATGATGATGATGATGATGACAATGATGATGATAATGATTATTATTATTTTCATTATTATCATTGTTATTATTATTGTTATTATTGTTATTATTATTATTGTTATTATTATTTTACTACTATTATTATTATTATTATTATTTTGATTATTGTTATTGTTATCATCATCATTATTATTTATTATTATTATTATCATTATTATTATTATTATTATCATTATTATTATTATTATTATTATTATTATTATTATTATCATTATCATTATTATTATTATTATCATTATTATTATTATTATTATTATTATTATCATTATTATTATTATTATCATTATTATTATTATTATTATTATTATTATTATTATTATTATTATTATTAATTATCATTGCTGTTGTTATTATAATCATCATCATTATTGATTTTGTTGTTTTTTGTTGATATTCTTGTATTTATTTATTTATTTATTTATTTGACCAATTTGACAATTTTTTTGGGGGGGGGGGGGGGAACCATTCAGAAAGAGACACAACTACATAAGATGAAAGAAAACAACTAGTAAAAAGTAAAGTATTTAAGGTCTCAACACCCATATCAAACATGTCAAAATTGTCTCAAACTGGAGACGGTGACAAGATTGCCAGAATCCCCATGAAATGTTGTTTGTTTATCAAAAGTTTGTCAATCTCATGCTTTGAAATCCAAAATGTGGCATAAATAATTTCCAAGCTCCAAATCTCGATATGGCCGTGCATAACAGTCACCCAAGTGTGATGAGCATAAAGCTATAAACATCTTCAGATGTTTTTACATCTTATTAGTAAATTTAATCTTCAAGCCTGTCAAAAATACTTATCAGATATATGCATTGCGTTCAGAGTATCGTAGATCGATTCAGGATCACGTGTGAGGATTTACTTTGATCTGGAGTAGATTCTCAAGATCAGCAAACTTGCAGTCTTTCACTAAATTCATCGCTGAAAAAGAGACCGTCACGTGATTCGTCGACGGCTGACTGCATATCATGAGTGTGTTTGTTTTTAGACAATTTTTCTGAAATCTGCCGCTAATAAACCATTGCTCATAAGCACTTGGTCGTCGTTGCGTCTTCTTCTTCTTCTTCTTCTTCTTCTTCTTCTTCTTCTTCTTCTTCTTCTTCTCTTCTTCTTCTCCCTCTTTCTCCTTCTCATTCCATCACCTCCATTCTCATTCTTCTTATTTCCCCCTCCACTAATTTCAATCATTTCTGTAATTTACTAAACTATATTTCTTTTTCTGTTATTTTCCAGCTTTTGAATATATAAGACGTGCTCAAAGATTTCATGACTTTTGAATGAACTCTTGAGAGCATGCTGACATTGCTACAACCATACTAATCATTTAAACAATTTCTTGGTTATGTTAGTCATAACAACGAGATGATTCCCTTGGCCATGGCCCAATGAAATATAGCAAGTTTTGCCTTTGATTGAACCTGCTGGAACTGGCCACGTGGCTATTGCCAGGGCGGCGCCAGAGTATTGTTTTTTAGGGGCACGAGTCTTAAAAATCTCAGGAAAGTGAAAGAAGGAAAAGGTTTCCACATTTTCGGCGGTTTGTGTTCTAAAATTTGTATTTGGGCAATGGGCATGCATATTTAGAAAAATCATGGAGGACTACCTCCTACCCCTTGCCATAGCTAATGCTGACAGACAGTTAGGGTCATCGCTAGGGGGAAGGGGGGGCATGGCGGGGTGTGACATACCCTAACCAATATTCCGTTTAAAAATCAAAGCAGTGAATGATGAGGCACAATTGTTGCTCTTTTAAAAATTCTATCGTTAGAAAATTTCTGCTATCTGGTCGTGAATTTGGACTAACCCGCCCCCCCCCCCATGCAGGAAGGCCGAACAATGCGATATGTGAAGTGATAAAGAATCTTAATAGTGCAACAAACTTTCAAGAGGGCGTTGATGAAATATCATCCTGCGGGGTTTCCGACTCATGTCTGCCAACAGACGTTGTACATAAATTGTTATAATGTATCAAGCCTGAAATTTTAAGTTAAAACTAAATTTTAAAACAACTGTTCTAACATCCTTGAATTTCAGCGTATAGGTTGTTGAATAATCAAGACTCTGCTGGCAGTATGGACTCTACCTGTTTACCCTAATTTTAATGCATGGGAGTGTCAACATCGCAGATTCCCTCTCCCGATCGCTCTTGGGAGGTGTTGCTTGATCGTTTAGTCACGAACGGACATTTGAAAAAGTTTGAAAAGTTTGAAAGCCTGAAATCAAATAATGAAATTTTAAAAGCTATTTCATATTTCATTGTAAAGGCATGACTGAAAGAAATGAACTAATCGATAAAATTAGGGTGCCCTTGTTGTCTACTTAAAATAAGCAATTAACCGATCAGGCTCTTAAGACTCTTTACAAAGTGGTGGACTGGCTCAATCATGTTTACAGGCAACAGCTACAAGAAATCTAGTGGTGTGGCTTCCATCATTTTATCCTGTGCTTCGGATGCTCCTTGGCTTAAAATAGGCCG
>JAPZVO010002153.1:0-10896 GCA_029962745.1 Echinometra lucunter | reverse complement strand
AGTCATTCTTTTACGATCGCGTGTGTATGCACGCGACCAACTTCGAACAAAGCCAATGGAGGCGGGGTATCCAGGCTAAACCAGCATACACCCTCACTCAGGCTCAGAATTGAAGTACGGATACACACTATAAAAAATTAAAAAAAAACCAATGGCAGTGGATACTTCAGACATTTACAGAAATTTATCATCATCATCATCATTTATCATCAGTGACTCACATGCCTCCACCCCCCTCCCCCTCCACCGTCTACGTGCTTGTCAGCTGAACAGTAATGGCGCACACGCGCTTATATTCGGTTCTCCATATACCGACAAAGATTAACCAGCTTGTACCACCCCCATTATAACATACATACATATTGCATATTTGCATTTACATAATCAAGTGCACGCGACTTGGATATAGTTTGTCACACGGCCGGATATCAAATGAGATAAAAGATACAATATACATGTAGATAATAAATACTGTGTAGCTTTTCTTATCTAAATTGTTCGATAGAGCTTACTTCTGGAGTCTGTATATTGGCATTAATAACTATATTTGTTTGATTTATGATATTCATTCTATCTTATTTTTTCATATTATTGATACTTCACCAGGGTGGCCCTCTCAACAAAAGTTGATTTTCCATGGGGCCCTGGATAAAAACTGTGCAGCTGAACAGCTACACTCTTAAAAATTCCGAGTCAGACTTGACCTGGAAAAGAGTCCGTTGGGGCCACACTCCATTCCGGGTCTAAATGATTCGGATTACAGTAAAATTGACATGGAATAAGGTATATTTGATTCGGAAACAAGTCATTGTGACCCTATTCTGCGTCATCTTTTGACCCGGAATGAAGTGTGGCCCCAACGGACTCTTTTCCGGGTCAATCTGACCCGGGATTTTTAAGAGTGCATATTCAATTAAAAATATGACGGTAATGATGATGAACAGCATTTGTGTAAAGCTATTTATCTGCAGAATATTCAAATGCAGTCGGCTCTCTCAATATGTCACATACATTATTTCCATAGTTGCTGGAAAAGATAAGGTTTATACTCGAAGAAAAGTTGGTCAAAAACAGTGGCGTAATGAGCCAAAATATTGGGGGGGGGGGGGGGGCTCAATCTTTGCGAGGAGCGAAGCGACCAATCCCGAGGGAGTGTAGCGACCGAGCCGGGGGTATCCCTCCCCCCTCTCGATACGTAGCTTTTTCATTTTTTCGACTTAAAAATGTGCAATCTGCAAAAACCTGACAAGGAAATTCCAACTTCAGTTCAGTTCAATTTTTATTTTTTCTCATTTCCAACAAAAGAAGTAAATATCATGAAAAATAAACATTTGAAGTAGAATATATGCAATATGAAACATCAAATTTGATGACATGTACTATTATGGATAAGCGTGTCATGAATGTACCGACGGGAAAGAATTTTTTTTCATGAATTTGGAAACATGATTATGAAAACATGCAGCCCAAAAAATCTTCGCAAGTTTAAAACAAATGCCAGCGTTACACAAAATACTTTATTACTTATGATAATAATACAGACAAAGACACTATGAAATAATAGGGACGTGAGGGTGTGATGCGGTGGGGTACTAGGGTTTCACTTAGGGTTTCACTCCCACAGTGGCGTAGCTACGATTTCAGTTTAGGGGGCGGGTAGTGAGTTAGTGTGTGAATCACTGACTGAGCGCGCAAAGCGCGCTCCCTAGGGGGGAGGGTGCAGGGAGGGGGGAGTTGAAGCTCCGACGTTTCTTTGAATCGTTTCTTTTCTGCTCCCGCTCTTCTTACGTTCTCTTACCTTTTTCTTTTCTCGCTCCCGCTTTTTTTCCTTTGATTTTTTTTCTTTTTTTTTTCTTTCTTTTTATTGGCGTTTTGGAGGGGGCGCCCGCCCCATCGCCCCCCCCCCCCCCTTGGCTACGCGGGTGCACTCCCATGGTAAAGGAACCTTTTGCAATATTGATAGTTTGCAACTCTGTAAAAGAACGCTATTTGGGACTACAAACTTAAAGCCCGTGTCTAGTTTTGGTAAATCTAAGAATATTCATTATCAAAGTTTGAATCCATTGTCAGATAAACAGATAAAACCAAGTGTTATTATCATAAAACACATTAGTACTGATATTATGCGTGTTTTCTGCCTTGCTATGCATGCTATTTGGGAAATTGTGAATGCGTTACTTAACAGTACAAAGGGAGTTTATGGAGAAATAATGAAATTCGCGTGATATCACTAATATAAAACTGAAAAGAAACCATGGTTGAATTTTTTTTTTTTTTTTGGGGGGGGGGGGCTGACGCCCCTCCCCCTCCCCTCCAGTACGCCAGTGGTTAAAAATATTCAGGTTGGTTATAATATGAACCGACCAACCATGCCAACTGGCGGTTAAAGAAAAATCCCCACTTATCTGCTTTTACAATTCTTTTTTTTTTACCAACAGTTAATCGGTTTATATCTTAACCAACCTAATTAAATGCAACCTAATGATTTTTCTTAGAGTCTCACCTTTATATTTTTCTCACCAGCTAGGGAATTAATGTGTGATAATCAGCTTGAGTGAAAGACGCTATACCATCTTCCCTCTTAAGCGTTGAGGAGGCAACACCACAACAACTGCTCTCAAGGTCGATGAATTTGCTAGGCTCAACGTAGTCGTTATTTCATAATTCCCGAAAAGATTTTCACAAGAAAAGATGGATAGAAAAAAAAAGATAGGAAAAACCAAAGAACAACATAAGGATGACAGAAAGAATATAAACGGGTAAAGACAAAGAATAAGAGGAAAATGAGAGAAAATGATAGCATCAAACAAAGAATAACATAAGGAAAAATAGAAAAAAAAGGTAGAAAGATAAAAATCAAGATATGAAAGAGGACAGGAGAAAACAACGAAATAACATAGGGGAAGATATAAAAAAAAAAGGATAAAACAAAGAAAAACATAAAAAGAGACTGAAAGATAAGAAGATTAAAGGAATAACAAAGAATAACATGAGAAAAGATTGAAAGATAAAAAGATAGAAGGAATAACAGAATAACACAAGGAAAGATAGAAAGGATGATAGGAGAAAGGATAAGGAAAGATTTTCGAAAAAGGAGAAAACATAAAATAACATAAGAAAAGATAGAGAACAAAGAACAACATAAGAAAAGATTTAAAGATAAAAAGAAAGAAGGAATAGCAAAGATTAACATAATGAAAGATAGGAAAGAAGAAAGGAGAGAACAAGAATAACATAAGAAAAGAATAAAAGACAAGATTATAGAAGGAATAACAAAGAAAAACATAGGAATGACGGAAAGGGAGAATATAGAAGAAAAGAAAAAAGAAGAGAGGAAAGGACTAAAATATGGAAAGATAGAAAAGGAGATAAAAGAAAGAATAACACAAGAATAGACTGAAAGATGAAAACATATAGAAGGAATTACAAAGAATAAAGTATGGAAAGATAGATAAGAAGATACAATAGGGGAGAACAAAAAATAACATAAGAAAAAAATTAAAAGATAAGAAAAGAGAAGGAATAACAAAAAATAAAATAAGAAAATACTGAAAGATAGGTAGATAGAAGAAATAACCCAAAGAATAACATAATGAAAGAGAGGGAAGAAGAAAGGAGAAAACAAAGAATAACATAAGAAAAGATAGAAAGATAAGATGATAGAAGAAAAAACAAAGATTAACATAAGGAAAGGTAGAAAAAAGACAGGAGAAAACAAGGAATAACATAAGAGACTGAAAGATAAGAAAATTGAAGGAAAAACAAAGAATAACATAAGAAACGACGGAAAGAGAAGGTGGAAGAGGAAGACAAAGAATAAAAAAGGAAGGATAGAAAAGAAGAAATAATTATCAAAGAATAACAGAAAAGACGGAAAGTGAACAATATAGAAGGAAAAACAATGAGTAGCATAAGAAACTTAGAAACGAAATGATGTTGCTAAAACAAAAAATAACATAATGAAAGATCTATAAAACAAGTAATAACATAATGAAAGACTGAAAGAGAAAAAGATTGGATAAAAAAACAAAGAATAACATTAAGAAAGACAGAAAAAAGATGCAAAGATAGAAAACAAAGAGTTGCACAGGGAAAATTTGTAAATGGAAAGGGAGACCGCCCCTCAACTCAAGCACACAGATGGACCACAGACGGCGAAATCGACTGATTGTAAATTTGCTAACTCAGCCTGTTGTCCACATCTACAGGCTGTTTTTAGAACTCTGAAACGAATACAGCATATAGAATATTTTCTTTCTTTCTTTTTCAAAAATGACATGGTATATTTCAAAAAGCTGTGGTCAATCCATCAGAAATATACTATTGTCCTTTTAAAAAATCGCGTTAACTCACTGCACGACTCAAATACAAACTGCTCCGACGGTGTTGAATGCGATGGTGCAAGGACAAGTTTTTGAGAGAGTCTGGATTTCTTCATAGAGTTGTGCATCATGTGCGACACTCTTTGAGGTCGCCGGACGTATATTATGTCATGGGACGTCATAGAAAGACGCTATAGTGTAAAGATGCTCTTAGCGTCCTTCGCTCAAGCTTATAATAGTATTTCATTAATGAAATCCCTTTTCTACAAATTTTAAGTATACCCTATGGCAGACAAATTAAATATAATATCCAAATGGTATATCTGCTAGTAATTCAATCATATTTAAACGCTAATTTTGGAAACAGCCTACAAATAAATATTGTGAATACACTTGAAAACAAATAATCTGAAATCTTCGACTTGATGATGATGATGAAGAACAGCATTTGTGTAAAGCCATTCATCTGCAGAATATTCAAAGGCTACCGGCTTCCTCAATATGTCACCTATTATTATAGTTGCCGGAAAAGATAGGTTTTACCCTCCTTTCGGTTAAATTCATTAGGCTGTTTATGAATCCCCATATGTTTTCATCAGTTCTTTTTCAACCAACAGTTGATCGGTTCATAATAACCAACCTGATTATTTTTCTTAAAGTGTAGGTTCAGATTTTAAGGTAGCAAGCTGCTTGATACCTGAATTTTCAACAGGGGGGCCAAGGCGAGGGAGCGAAGCGACCGAGCGGGGGAGGGTGTGGGATCCCACGGTAGGGAGATTTTTGAAAATTCGTGCATAAATATGGCATTTTCTGCACACTAAAATTCGGTATTAGGGGTAACTTATATGAGAAGTGGCATATGCTAATCCCTTATAACCCCCCCCCCCCCCCTCGCTTTTTATTTTAGTTATGTGAAGTGGAATCGATGGCTGTTTGTTTTTCCTTTTTTCTTCCTTTCTTTGCTCGCCGATCAACGGGGGGGGGGGGCATGCCCCCTTGTGCCCCCCTTAATTACACCAGTGGTATCAAGGTTGGTACAGTTACGACATTGGATTGGTAAAAAGTTCGAAAGGCGCAGAGTGACCGAAAATCGAAATAGCTGAAAACTTAAAAGAATCATTGAAATGTTGTACATGCAAAGACAAACAAATTCGAAAAAAAAATCTAAAATCTAAAATATGTTAATAAAAAGGATAAGTGGAAAACTGTTTGAGGGACAGAAAAAGAAAGGTAAAAGTAAAGAGATAAAAGATGAAATGGGAGAGCTTATTAAATCGTTGACTGAGAAAGACTGTAGGGCCTTAATCTGTACTGAAACATACAAGTTAATGCCCTTCTCTTTCTCAGCCAACAATGCAGATAGGGAAGTGCAAAATAATAAAAAGAAGGAAGAGATCGAGAAAGAGAGAAACATTTACGTAGAGAAACGGTATTGCATCCAAATTATGACGCATACAATCAGCATTATTCATTTATCATCGGCAAGAATGGGAAAATGCTTTTTTTAGAGACGCTTAAAATTGGCCAAATCTACTTAATACTTTGCGGTAAGTTATTCTTGGCAATGGGACCATCATACACAATGCATTCTTATAATATTCTGCATGTATGCAACATTTACTAAGAAGAAGAATATGATTAGCACTAATACTGTATTATTTTGGACACAGCCTGCAGATAAATATTGTGAAGACACTTGAAAACAAAATTATCTAACATCTTATCATAAGTCAGTGAATGAAATACGCCTCAAGGGAAGCAAAACTCGTCATTCTCGTTTTGATGATGTTGTGAATTTTGGAAGAGGGGTGATCGTTATCATGCGAGCGAGCGAAGCGAAGCGAGGGAGCTAATCCGCAAAAAAAAAAAATAAAAGTCAGAAGACTCATTTTGCCGTCATCTTTTTTAAGAGACAACCTCACCCATGCACAACCTCACCCACTCTCTCTCTCTCTCACACACACCCACACACACACACACGAAGGTGATGTAAATTTCAAGCAAGATGGGATAAGATAGGATAGGGTGAGGGCGTGTGGGCGGTGTGGGTGAAGTTCAAAGTCCATTCATACTCGGCGATCCGGGGGGCGGGGGACGTGCCCCCCTCGATTTATCAAGTTTGATATTTCTATTTTTCTGTTTTGAGTAAGGTGACCGAAAATAGGCTAAGCACTTAAATATTCTCTCGCTTCACTCGCTCGCATAATAACGATCATCTCCCTTCTCGAAACCGATTTTCGGCGGTGACCTACGGTTCCCCCCCCCCCCCCTCATCGTTACAAATCAAATCAAATCAAATCAAATTTTAGTGATATTCATTCCACAATTTTGGATTATCATCAATATGAACAATACAAAACAAAGGATATATTACATAACCATAAACATAATTAAGGCATGTATACATATTCGGCAAACTCAATGAATAATAAGTGGAACCAAAATCAAACCAAACAGAAACAAAAAAAAAGTGTAAAAGTATACTCAAATAATATAATCGTGTTGTATTTTCTATAACTGCAAGACATAATATATATACCTAAACACGTGCGGCTCCTGCCGTATTCCTCCCTTATTCTGCAAAAATTAAAATTAAAAAAAAAAAAGAAAACAAGAAAATAAAATGAAAATCAAAAAGTCTTAATATTATGGTCCAACCTGCTCATTCTTTCCCTATACATATTACTAATGGAGGATACACCAAATTTTTTATATCGTAATCGTTAGATTTTAGTAAATATATGAATTTTTCGTGTTCGTTTTTATCCTTAAAAGTGGTCACTACATTGTTTATGTTTTGGAATAGGGTTTCTCTTTCTTTTTTAAGGTATGGGCAGCACATAATAAAATGAAATTCTGTTTCTGCATCTATTTGGCACATTGGAAATAAGCGTTTATTTATTTCCAAGTTTTTGTGTCTTCCCTATTCTATCATTAATTTACTATTACTAATTATTATTTTTATAAAGTTTTTTATGTGTGATTTATTTACGTCTAATAACAGATAGTTTCAAAATCGTATGTATGTTAGGTCCTTATAAGTTATAAGTTTGCTACAATACACCTCACTGTTTTCATCTAGAGTTCTCTTCCAATGTCTGATATATCTTTCTTGAAGTTTATTGCCAATAGATTTTATGAGCTGTCGTTTCGAGAATGTATTTTATTTGTCCCATATTTATGATGAAAACCGATATCTTTCAAAATACTTCTAGCTGTCGGCAAAACTCATTCTTAATTAACATGTTTGCGTTGTATGCATTATTGATTAGGCTGTTAGCATTCGCAAAGTCGAAGGCTTTTTGCAGGTCGACAAAACATACATATAAATATTTTTTCTTCATAAAAGCCTGGTCTATTATCGTTTTGAGGGTGAAAATGTGGTCGCTTTTACGACTACCTATACGAAACCCAATTTGCTCTGGGTGTATGACATCATTATTTTCAAGGAATTCATTGAGTCTGATGTACAAAAAATCCTAGCAATAATTTACCTAGGCAACTTGAAAGAGCAATAGCCTGAAAATTGGATGGATCATCATAAGTCCCTCCTTTGAATACTGGTTTTACATAATTATCCCTCCAACCATCAGGGTAAATACCAGTTTTGAGTATCAGATTAAATATTTGGGTATAAGTATTAACATGTAATTTGCAAGACATGAAATCGCCGCCAATGAATGTATCGGTGGAGTGGGGTAGTCGGAAAATGTATCTCGACGAACCGTTCAACACTCGCTTTACGGTATGGCATCTTCTCATTCAAGAGTTTTGAAAATAATTCTTCGAATATAATGTAGCCTTCCCTGCTCTGATTTCCGATCAGAGTAGGGCCGCACCGGCAGGTGACGAAAAATTGCTTATTGCGAAGTAATCACTAAGTATCGAGCGTAGTAACCGAATAAAGATCAGTCAGCGATTTTCAACATTACACTTTTTTAGGCCTACAACATGTACAATACTGCAATTCCCGATCAACGTAGGCCTCGCTTAATGTATGATAATAATGACGTCTTATCACTGCCATGAAACTATAATCCCAACCAGTGATGACAAAAATAATGTCTTACTTTCTTTTCAGCACCCTCTAGAGGGTAGATCGCTCAATTTGGAATAAAGGGTATTTCCATATTGAAATAGTTAATGAATGAAACTTTATTGCCACAATTGATCATAATACACAGTACACTGGAAATACAGTTCTTTGCAATTGCACATAACACATGACAGCAATACTGCATGCAAGCTGGTAGATTGCGTCGCCCTTGTGCTAATTCAGTTATATTGGTATGATCTAACAGATAAGGTGGTCAGTGGCGTAACAGCCGGGGGGGCAGGGGGGGGCAGAGTGCCCCCCCCCCCCTGAAGGATTTCAGCGGGAAAATCCAGCAAACCATCGGGAAAAAATGAAAAGGAGGGAAAGGAAGAAAAAGGAAGGGAGAAAGGGAAAGAAAGAAGAAGAAAGGAAAAGAAAGAAGAAGAAAGGAAAAGAAAGGAGAAAGGGAAAGAAAGGAGAAAGGAAAAGAAAGAAGGAGAAAGGGAAAGAAAGAAGGAGAAAGGGAAAGGAAGGAGAACGGGAAAGAAAGAAGGAGAAAGGAGAGAAAGAAGAAGAGAGAGAGGGAAAAGAGGGAAAGGGGGAAAAAAAGAAGAAAGCAAAGGGAAACAAAACAAAAAAAAAATGAGGGAAAATTTAGTACCAAACCCGGAGTTTCCCGGTGCTCCACTCCCTGGACCCCAGCAGTGGCTTCCCTGTAGACCCCCATCAGGTCCCCTAAGCCAGAACCCTGGGCCCAACCCGCTAAAGGCTTCGCAACAAGCAACTCGCGGTGCGGGCTTATCTCCACATATTCTATTTCTAAACTTAGTTACCGGGAAATTTTCGGCTCTGCCCCCCCCCCCCCCCGATAACAGGCAGATAATGTATGAGACCGGTAACAGACAACGAACAATTCAAAGAAACGTCAGAGCTTCCGCGCTTCGCGCGGGAGGGGAAAATCTCCATCCCTGCACCCTTCCCCTAGCATGCCTAGTGAGCGCGCTTTGCACTAGTTTTCCTAAAAGAAAATCCTAGCCACACAACTGATTCTAAACTTAATTACCGGGAAATTCTTGGCTATGCGTATGCCCCCCCCCCCCCCCGATAACAGGCAGAGAGCGTAAGAAGAGCGGGAACTGACAGCGAAAAAACGTCGGAGCTTCCGCGCTTTGCGCGGGAGGGGGGAAACTCCCCCTCCCTGCACCCTCCCTCCTAGGGAGCACTACCGTCCTCCTAAAATGAAATTCTAGTTGCACCGCAGAAGATAGACTTAATTACCGACAACTAACAAAGCAAAGAAACGTCGGAGCTTCCGCGCTTCGCGCGGGAGAGGGGAAACTCCCCCCTTCCCTGCACCCTCCCCTCTTGGTGTAAATTCTATTTGAAAATGCTACTGAAAACAAAAAAGTGATTATTTTGGGCTCGCTCGCTCCGCTCGCTCGTCAAAATCTTAGGATTTCCATCCAAAAAATGCGATTAAAATCGAGAAAAGTGGTTATTTTTGGCTCGCTCGCATCGCTCTTTCGACATATTTTTGGATTTTTATTCGAAAATGCGATTCAAAAGCAAAAAAAGTGATTATTTTCGGCTCGCTGGCTTCGCTCGCTCGCAAAATAGATATCAAAATGTGTGAGAGGGAAAAAAATTGTTAAAAAAGTTTTTAATCCCCCACTCCTCAATTTGGATTTACGCTGGTGGAGCACTACCGTCCTCCTAAAAATGCAGTCCTAGCTACACCACAAATTCTAGACATGGACTAGTTACCGGGAAATTTTTAGGCTCTGCCCCCCCCCCCCCCCCTGATAACAGGTACCTGTTACGCCCCTGAAGGTGGTATTTTCAATGTTGAATACAAAGTCATATTCTTGCAATAAAATGATTTTTTGTAGCCGTACAAACTAAATGGAAAGAGCTTTGTCTTCTGAAAAAATGATCAGATCCTGCAAATGACAAAATATAGACCTACAAAACAATATTCTCCCCTCGTTTTCCCGCCCTTCTGCTTGTTTGCCCTCTGCGCGCGAAAACTATAACAGACAGGTGCCTCCATTCCGCTTAATACCTGAATACAAACAAAGGAACTTCATATCTTTATGTTCACCCAGTTCTGCTCTATGAGCGCGCCACAAACTCAAAATTAAACAGATTGGAGTCTACTTTTACTATACCGATCTACTTTTAATGATGTATGGTCACAGGGCATTACTTGAATGTGAATTCTAATGAATTTATTTCTACATAATTCATATTTTAATTTCATATATTTTTTTCTAATTATAGAATTGTTGAAATATCCATAGTAGAGAGGGCGAACAGCTGCCAAGCAGTAGGTAGGCTATTGTCTAACTCTCGGAAAAACCAACTGCATCATACTCGGAAACAAAACACATTTGGCGGAGAAAAAAAAATATCCCAAATCGCTTTCCTGTAAATTTATTCGACGAATTCACCAAGCATATAAATCGTTCAAAAGCGTAACATTATTTTTATTTTTTTTAGGGGTGGGGGAATTCTACTTTAATGTAAATTCTATTACAT